>JABEVS010000408.1:0-58734 GCA_018290735.1 Coelastrella sp. MACC-549
TAGAGTTTTGGTCAGCTAAAACTACAGCCTAGTGACTGAGTGTAGGTGAGGCGATGGGGCGACATGCAGTACCCGCCATCTACCAGTCCCGGTTGTTGAACAACTGGCTCAAATGAGCTTGCTGTATGTGTATACCTACTGTGATCAAATACTGTGCTATGCCCAATGAGCCTGTACTTGGCTCGCTAACGGGCGGGTTACACTCGTGTAACTTACAACTTGAAAGCCAACATGCTCTTGAAGACCCATGCTTAGAGAGATGCTATGGGTGATTGCCAATGCAGTGCTCAAGTAAGCCTTCAGGCTCCTTGATCAAGGATGAGGTTAATAAATGCCCACCTGGCAAGTGGTTGCAACTCACCAAAGTCGGCCTAGTTGCACCTATGGCCCAAAGCAGCAATATTGTTATGTATATAAACTACTCATCAACCAGAGAATGTCTAAAGTAGCATGGCAGCTACAGTCATCCCATTACTATAGCCATATATTGCTATATCACAATGGCTCATACATGCTATGCATGGGAAGCCTGCAAGTGGGACAATGGGGCGATCCAGCACAGCGCGCTTGGTTGCTCATGCACTTGTGACAGTGTGTGACCATGGGTCGTCATACCAGAAAACGATGTATTGAGGATGCTTAGGACTGAAGAAACACTACGCGATGACAAGAGTCAGCTCAAGCAGCCTGGCATTGGCTGGCCAAAGCGGCTGCACTGGCGGTTACTTGTGCAGGATTCAATCTTGAGATGCTACAGCATTGCCGCTGCGTAAAGAGTGAAGCCTGGGCCCCTGGATTTGGGTCAACTTGGGAATTCCATGACACATGAAGACAGCAGTGTGCACATACAGTTACCAGGAGAAAAACCATCAATCAATGGCAATCATCATGAAACCAAACGACTGCACCAGAACCTTCCCTGAGCATGGTTGTTTGTGCCACTGGAGAAGATGACCTGTGGCTATTGAACATGTCTGCAGCTCTGCCCATCTACCCTCTTGTGTGCAAGTGGTGCCATCGGGGGAGTCTCATCGCACCCATTGCTTACGACCGCCATCGCTTGAAGGAGAGCCTTTCGCGGCAGCAGCTGCAGGGTTGGGACAATGGCATCATTCTTAGACTGGCTGTGTCAAAGACAATTGTGTTTCCAAGAGCTCTGCTGGTGTTTGCCATGGAGCTGGTCATATCAGCAACCTCTGTGATATTGTTCTGGTGAATGCTGGCTAAACACAGGGCAAACCTTACCTTGTGCTGCACGCAGCCTATAGGCGGCATACCGCTGCGCAGTTGTGTTGAATGTTGCTCCACGGCTGCCACTGGGGCTGCATTGTTCAGTTTCACTCCTGCGGTTGCGCAAAATCAAGACTGGTCTCACTGAAATCATATGCACATCATACTGACGCTCATTATGGGCTTCTTCTCACAGAAGCCTGCAACATCTGTCAACTGCAACTTGACACACTTCACTGGGTCAGGAGCAGCAGACACAGTGTCAGAGCTCACCAATAATTTGCAACTTTCTCACCTCGGGGATGGTGAAGAAGCACGGCGCTGGGAATTAGCTGCGGCTGGTTCTGACACCATGGCACTATCTTGATATGTCTCATAAGCGCTGTTGTAGGTTATGTGCTCTGCTGTAGTGATGGGCTCAGCTCCTGGCTCAGGCACACCGTCATACTCTTTGCCATAAGCGGTGTCTGTTTTGTGGCCTGCATCCTGCATGCAAGGGTACAGCTTTTTGTGCCAAAAGCATTGTCAGCAGGTCAGCAAAGGTATGCAGATCCTGGAATGCTACATGATGCTGTGTCAGCGGTGTTACCTGATCATAAGGGGCACTTTTTGTGCCACTCTTCTTGCTTGGGGAGACAGCCGGCACTGTTTGTACTGCAGCAATAGCATCCTGCACAGCAATGGGAAAGATCAAGCGCTACATTTGGTGATGTTGCAGCTCAAAAGCCTCAAGATCACAAACCTCTCAGCTCAGCCGCCACTGTGCTGCTGGTGGTCCATGGTACACCTACCCCGGATATGAACTGCTGATATCTGTGGCTTGGCACTTCACTCCAATCCCGTCGCGCGTGTGCAAAGTTCGCTGACATGTTCATCAACTGCCACAGACAGCCAAGTCCCATCAAAGCCAGTGCAGCCAGTGCGTGCAGCAGAGTCTACAGCAAGAACAAGCACATGTCAGCAGCAAGCTAACAGTGTTCAGTGCAGCAAGACAATCAACGCATTGCAGTCATGTTGGCGGGGCCTATGTGCTATGCAAGCTTCCCATCTTTCCCATCACCTTCCATGTGCTGGTTGCTGAGCTTCTTAAGTCGGCGATGCTGGCCTCGGTGCAGACACAGCTGGTAGTAAGCTTCAGGACGTCTGCAATTGTTGAAGATAAGCAGAGCAGCAGCACGACTTGAGCCGGTGGCATGGCAACAAGAGCGACCGCAATTGCTTTCATTCCTAGCAATGCATGAACATGCCTGAACATGAATTCTGGCCTCTGCTGTGGACCGCAGAGACAGCGTGCATGCGTGCTGCAGACCATGTGAAATGTGTGTCTACAAGAGTAGGGGAGCCAGTCAGCTCACCATAGAATGAGCCCATATTGAGGCAATTCACTGGGCACACTGTCACCGGCACATCCCTTGCACCTGCCAGGAACTGCTGAATGTTGCTGTTCATGCTCTGCACTTGCTGCTGGCTTGCTACAGATGCAGGAATCTGGGGCTGCACTACATTTGCGTAAGTGGTCAAGCTGTCCAATGCACTTCTAGCCGTGCCATAGAACTCTGCAGTCGACACTGCCACATTGGGTGTATATCTGCAATGGCAGAAAACACTCTGTCAGCAAGGTTCATGGTGACAGTTGGCCAAGCATCGATAAACCAAAGGTAGGAAAAGGAGTCATGCAGCCGCTCTGCTGTGCATCATGCTGTGCTCTCTTGTGAGGCTCTTGCTGTCATCTCAGCCAGTGTCAACGCTGGGTACTTACGTCACTCCCATGTACAGAGCACTCTCAAACAGGAAGGAGACTGTCAGCCAGACCAGATTTCCGGCAAGCATCAAGGCCACCACTACCGTAAGCAGCCACCAGCCGAAGTTCAGGACAGCGACCAGGCCAGCATATGAACCATATGAGAGCTTTCCTGGGCTACCTGTAACACCAACAGATATGCCTACTTAATTGAGCTGTGAACGTGGTGTTGCAAGTGTAGGCGTTCTTCCTGTCTATGGGCATAACACATTTGACTGTTCAACTCTAGCCTGCAATGCTCAGCCTGTCAGAGTTGATCTGCACAGACGCCCGTCAGAGTTGATGTGCACAGACGCCCTGGACATATAGATCAGTGCCTATGCCTTTGTGCTACTGTCACCCACCGCAGCTTGTTTCTGGCAGACGTGCAGTTGACTGATATGTTCTCAACATGGAGACAAAAGTGGTAATGCCCAGTAAGCATGATACCACGATCACCATGATGAGTGTTGTCCAGCCAATGGCGTAGTTGAGTTGCTGCACCAAGTAGATGGGCTCGTTAAACAACTGCAGTGTAAACTCTTGTGTAAGGTCCAAGGTCCTCTTGGTGTATATGTACCTGCAGCAACAGCCAGGTGAAGCTGAAGCCAGGGTATACTTGCAAATGCTGCCAGTCGCACACAGGTATGATACATGATCTTATTGATAATCAGCAGCATAAGCTCACCAGACAGCAAGACCTACTGCCACCATGATGTTTGAGATGGCTGAAACCCAGGGAGCCACCTTCATGCAGCATCTTGCCCTCCTGCAATAAACACGCTACTGTAAGCGCAAATGTTGAAAGTGCTGTTTTGGTGCTGGAGCGGCGGTCAAGTCAAACCTGCGGAAGTTTTGCATCCTGGTGGGGCTTGGGGCATCCTCAGTGACCCTGCACAGGTCCACGATTGCATGTCATTATCATGAAGAGTTTTGTTTTGCAACATTGTGCCTCATGGATGGTCAGGTGTCCTACCCGATGGTGATGGCCCCTGCGTCTGTATCGCGCATCATCTCACCAAGCTTGTCTTACAGTTGACTGATGTTATCGATTACTTCGTGCAGCCTGCACCAGCTGCTTTAAGTGTTCAACCTTGCCTTCCTCTGTTGTCTTCCTCTGTTGAGATGCAGGCTTCAGCGACAGCAATGGTAAAATATACAACACAATTGAAGCTGCGAACGTGGATACGCACCCTTATTAGCTGTGCAGTGCTGGTCAACAACAAACGGTCGCAAGCATTCCTTGTAAAATTACTCTAGCTGTGTTAAGTTGAAATCACTGAAACGTTTACGGTAGTCATTATTCGGAATGGCAGGCGCCTGAGCAACACTGTGTTGCTGAAACGAAAGCCACGGAACCCCCATCTTGTAACGGACGGGCATCATTGATCTGTTTATAACGTTTCTTGTTTTTTTATTTATCATATTTACAGGGTATGGAAAGCAGCATTTGATCTGGAGCAGAAGGTTGGCACCCTGCCGCAACAGCGATGCTGAACGCTGAACATTCTGACTTCTGGAGAAACGGGGCTTTCTAGTTGGTACACTGCAGCATTGTCTATTGCAATAGCCCCTGTCTCTTCCAGCTACAGAACGTGCTAGACTGGCCGTGAAGACCAGACGACGTGGGAAAAGCAGTCACAGTTTTTGCTGCAGCCTGCTCACCAAGCGCACTGATTGTTTGAACTTGTACACTGGATGAGTGACAGCAGAATTGCATAAATCTAAAACCCAGCAGTTGAGGGATGATCGTTGAGTAGATGCTATCAGCAAAACTGGCAGGATCCAAAAGGTGCATTAAAGCACAACATGGGATACATGCACATGTGCAATACAACAACGAAAACACCTGCATTCGCATGAATATGACTGCAGGAATGTACAGCAGATGATAAAGAAACTCTGAACACTGTTCCGCTGCCAGCAGTGGCACTGTTATACAAGGAAAAAAAAACTACATTAGCATTTGGGCTCAGAGGCTGATTGAGCTGAATAACGAATCAAGGAAGTACCTACCAGCCAAGCGTACTTGATAAATGCCGAAGGAACACATGCCCAGGCATATGACATATGGCCGCACACAACCCAAAACAGAAGCATGACGACTCTGCAATGCTATTGCCAGGCTGATGACAGCAAAAATGATGAGAAGGCTCAATCAACAAGACTGCTCTTGATAGCTGCGGAGTACATGAATTCTTGCAGATATGATTCACAACATACAGGCCACAGGGAACATCAATTTGAATGAGTTTGGCTACTAAGCATGGCCATGCAGCATGCAAGCCCAGTGTCTTAGCAACAGTGGTCATGCATTTTTCTCGAGCTGTTGTGCTGGCTCTGGCACCCTGCTTCGAGGTGTAGGCACAAGGCTGACTCCGAGCACAGCAACCTTGTACATCATGAAGCCACACAGCCCCAGACCCATCTGCCAAGCATTCACGGGGCTGAGGGTGAATATAACAGCATCTGTGCCTTCTTTGGTACCTGGAACAACAAGAGAAGGTCCCGCATCAAGCTGATGCGACAATGTTCAGGTCATCTGCATGCCAGGAGCAGCAAGCTGCACCAACATCCACCGCGCATGGGTACCAACAGCACATGCTATACACAGCCATTTCAGAATTTTGCACTGACCAGCGCTGTGAAGCAGTCAAGAACAGGCTCCACAGGCTTGCTGCATCGCTGTGTCAATATAAAGGCACTGCGAGCAGTTGATGTTTGTCACCTACCTGTTGTGTCCTGCACTGCCCAGACTGCTGCCAGCGCCGCAGAAGTCACAAGAGCTAGCCTTGCAGCAGAGCTACCCAGGATTTTCATCATCCTACCCCCGAAACCCCTGCCAGAGGAATTAGTCACCACAGGAGCAACAGCCTGTGCAGCTGCTGTACCGCCACTGCGTGCTGTCGCTGCCTTGTACGCATCTACGGCTGCATTGACACTGCTTACAGAAGATGCCGAGGCTGCAGCTGCTGCACTGCTGACGGCGGCATCTGCCCCAACCTGAAGGAGCAGCTGATACAGTAGTCCTGCCACGCCACCCAGAGCAAACGGCACTGCCGCATCGAGCCCAGAAGTTATTGCTGCTACCCCACTGCCCCCTAAGGTAAGGAGCGCTGTGGTCAGCAGCAGGCGGATTTTGAGGTTCCCATACTCTGACAAGCTGAGTGCATGGAGAGCAGCTGCTTGCTCCTGTGACAAGTGGCATCATAAACCATCATAAAGCACTGGTGCTTAAGGGCAGATGTTATGAGCTATAGCTGGTAGTAGAAGGCAGGTGGAGTTGTTGTAGCTAGTGCCCCAAGCGACTGACCCCAAATCACAACGGTCTGATGCACTAGTCCCATATCATGTGCAACACCAAAGCACGAAGCTGTCTTGTATGCTGCATGTCCAGCTGCGTATAAGGTGTGTGATGACTTATACCGCTCAACTTCAATCACCTTGGTGATGATACGGGCAGCATCCCCAGTGCCATACACCACTGCATTAGGCGGCACTGGAGTCAAGTAAGCCGCTGGGTCTCCCTTGCGGCCACCCAAGCGCTTGCGACAAACAAACCTGCAGTCATCAGGTACCCCAGATACCCAACAACACAGGATTTCAACTAGCTGATCCAGGCAACAGACATCAGTGGCAGCTGGCAGAGCACCCAACATGCTGACTGCCATGCTTGTTGCTTTATTGCATCCATCTAGCTGCTGATCAAATGTACAGCTCCTTGCCATTGCTGCTGCAACGGATACGGGAACATGGCAACATGTGGACCCATCCCTCACCTGTCCATATGTTTGGTTCTGCTGCTGAACACATCAACCTCATCACAGACCCAACTGCCTCCCTCAGGTGCCACAAGCACTGCTGCCAGGCCACCAAGTTCAGGTGCTACAAAGCTAACTTCGTCCACAGAGCCCTCCTAGTAAAGCAATAGAAATATTTCAACACAGATCAGCAAGGCCATTGTACAAACTCAGCTTCGTGGACAGCACAATGCACTGCCTTTCACCACTTTTTGCTGATAGGGGCTGCAAGCAGACCTGTGTAACTCTGTGACCATGCTCACAATGCAACTCACCTGAAACCGTGGCTTGGTGACTGGTGCTTTGCCTGCTGGCCAAACCTGGGGTTGATCAACACTGTCAAGCGACGAACAATCAGCGCCTGCATCCTCACCTACCAGCTGCACATCCACACAACAGACAGTATATGGCGTCACAACCAACTCTAGGGCAAGATCCAAGTACACACATTTAATCCAGAACCCCTGGCAACCACCACGCTGCTACTAGTTGGCTGCACAAGCTGTCACCATTGAGGAAACAGCATGATGGTGTATCACCACCCTTACACTGCATATCTGCTCCATGACCTTCATATTCTCTGCGGGGTCATTGGCAGGGGGGACCCTGTGCAGCACAGCTTTTCCATCTTTGCCGATAAGGCATACATTCACTCCAGCTAAGGGCTCGGACAGAGCAGAGCCTCTTTCAAAGCTCGTGGTTAGACGGACTGTGTACACCGTACTATCGACCTGCAACACAAGACACAACATTCGAATATAATATCACGCACTTACAGCAGCGAAGCCCGCGATTTGCACAGTTAGCCAGTGTCGAAGTGCACCGCGGTACTTTGGCCTACCTGATCGGCCGAGTTGCATGATAGCAGCTGTGTTGGAACTTCCCAGCTTTTTGTTGTGGTTCTAGGACCATACGATGCACTGCCAAAGCTGGGAAGACCCCTGCATGCGACGTTGCCATGTCCTTTCCTGCTGTTGGAGGCTGTTTTCCGCCTTAAAGAGCAAAACGGCCAGTCTACAAAGGCTCTAAGGGCTGCATGTGGGTAGAAATACGCTGATCTAGCAGACTCTCTCGTCAAAGAGGGCTGCATGGCGCTTTGTAGCTAGCGCCAAGGTACCCAACTATGCCCTGTAGACCGTTAGCTGCTCGGAGACGACACTTTTCGTGTTGAATTCAAGTATGTGTATCTGTGTGCTGAGATCTGTTGGGTTGAGCTGATCAAGCGGTAGGAAATCCACAAGACTCGTCCTGACAGGTCCCATCAAACGCGATACTTTGTAACTGTCTGGGCCAAAGACTTTGTGGGGACCGATCTGCTATGCTAGATGCACCTACAGCTTAGCGTCCTCCATTATCTCCTGACCCTGTTCAGACCAGTGGCAGGCCCAGCCATTGTGCCTGCTGGCATGACCTCATCGCTGTACCGCTCAATCAGGCACAACTTAGCTGGTCCACAAATTTTTACGAGCCCTTGACGTTGGATCAAGACCTGGTGTCGTTTGATTGTGTGTTGAGTGAGTGCTCAGACCACGGGTACTTTACAGCTGTTTCCCGCACATCAGTTGTACATGGGATATTCATACTTCAACTGCTTCCCGGGCAAGTCCAATAAGATCAACGCACTGAACATATTGTTCATAGATTAGGCACAGCAATAGCTTCATCGCAGCAAACAAAGCCTTACATGTCAGCCTCTACAGCACCAACTACTAGCCAGGCAGAGCAACAGCATGCAACATCCAGCGGCAGAAGCACGCCGCAGGATATTCCAATAAATGCACATGGCTTCCGGAATGAGAGAGCGGTCAGGCAACCCCGTGCTGCCAAGGTAGGTCAGAGCCCCTCAGCAGGCTTTCACAGCTTTGATGCAAGTCCCAGCGACAGGCACAGCAACAGCATGCGGCAGCAGCGGTATGGCAAGTGGCCAGCCACAGGCATAACGCCTCAAGGCCGCAACGGCAGCGGCAGCAGCAGCGGTAGGACAGGGGACCGGCAGATGAGCAAGAGTAGCAGCAGCAGTAGTGGTACAAGACGCTTCACCTGGCCAACATACATGGACAGGCAGCAGCTGCAGCAAGCCATGAAGAGGGGACATGTTTTTAGGTGGGTTGTACTGGCATAGCCTGGCTGTGCCATCCAGTGTATTAGGCATGCATAGGCCCAACACTCATGCGCTGCAGGTTAGCTGATCACCAACCGCGTCCGTCAACACAGTCATCACAAAGCTGATTAACTATGCATCTGCTTGTTGATGTGTGTGTGCAGGGCTAAGTTTCGGGTGAATGCAGGAAATCGTACAGAGGCATTCTGCTCTTTGGAAGGCCTCCCAAGTGACATGACAGTTAGGGGTGATGTGAATCACAATCGAGCAGTAGAAGGAGACGAGGTGGCAGTGCTGGCTTTTAAGATCAGTGACTGGTTTACAGTGTACAAGGAGAGGGATAGGGTGAGCAGCACATGAAAGGGTCTGACCTGGCTGTATGTAGTAATGCTGTTGATGCCATAACACGCTCTGATCCAGGACCTTGCACGCTGTTGGTGTGCTGTTGTTGCAGCAATGCATCTTGCAGTATGTCCTGATCAATCGCTAGGAAAAGTGGAGTTGAAGCACCAGTGTGCAGTACATGCTGGTTCAAATTTCCTGTGGTTTCTGGCTGTCAAAACTTTCAGCTCTGTGCAGAATTTGCTTGTCATGTTTTCAAAAGAACAGTCAAAAAGTATTCAGCATGTCTGGTTACCCTGCTTTGTCTCAGGCGTGGTGGCTGCACACAGTGAGTGAGCATATCCACTCCCGGATCCTACCCGAGCTTGATTGTGCTCCGGATCTAGGGTTTTGCTGCTGCCTTTGCCACAGTTGCAAGAGTTTGGTCTCCTGCCCGAGGGCGATGATGATCCTGTGACTCTAGCAGATAAGCTCAGTCAACTGGCCATGGCAGCAAATGATGATGCTGGCCTGACGCTGGCACAGTCACCCTGGCATGCTGCTGGTACAGCTGCTGCTGCTCTGGAGAAGCTTGGAGAGATGCTGAGGGCACGGCCAGACATGCGCGTGACTGGTGAGGCTGGGCTTTGTGGAGCTGCAGAATTCATAGGCCAACAGCGCCATGCAGCAAGCACAGCTTCGTCATCGACTGATCCGGTGTTGAGCAGGGCAACCAGCATCTCCTGTGCGAATGCACTCCAGTGTAGTGAGGCCCAGGAGCGGCAGGTGTCACACTGTTGTGCGGCAATACTTCAGCACCTAGTCCTGAGGCTTCTTGGTCTGTGTTGGATGTGTCTGCAGGCAAGGTGGTCTCCATCTTAGAGCCTTCACCCCGTAGGGAAGCCATTGTAGGGGTCCTGCTGCCACCTGCTACAGCAATGACTGCTACTGCAGCCCCTGCTGGATCATCACAAACGCCAGCTGCTTCTGCTGCAGCTGCTGCGCTGGCGTCAGGAACTTACGAGGGCCACCTCATGCTTGTGCCCTTAGATCCTAGGTTGCCGAAGGGTTTGATTACACCAGAGGCAGTTGCCAGGTTGCCAGAGGCTCTTAGGTGAGATCTTTACTGTATTTTGATGCCAGGAGTGCTTGCGCTCAATGAGTGAAGGGTTGAGTACCTGTAGCATGTATGTGTGTCAGGTCATGCCGTGTGAGTCCGGCTGCAAAGTAACCATGTGCTGCTGGTTTACAGGTCAGAGGCCGTCGCACATGGTTTGACCACTCGCACATTTGTGGCTGCTCGCGTCACTGAGTGGCCGTCCAGCAGCCCATTCCCGTTAGTTGAAGTGCGACAGAGTTTGGGGCCCACAGGTGACATAGAGGCTGGCACAGCTGCACTGCTGGCAGGAGAGGGGGTCAAGGATGAAGACTTTGGCCTGGAGGTAAGCTGCTGACACTTTGCTTCCTCTGCCTGTTATTTGCTCTTCCTCTCAATCCCACAGGAGCTGCTGCCTGCTGGAGGCACAAGGTTGTCCTGCAGCTGCAGAAATCTTTGTCTTCCCAGCTTGGCTGTGAGTCACACAGCTATGGCAAGTTTCTGTACTTCAGACAACACCAGGCAGTTCTTCATCATTTTTACACACAGGAATGCAATGAATAGGGCATCAACTGTGTGTGGCCTTGCCAGGTGTATGCCTGCCTGCCCAGAGTGCCGTGGAGTATCTCTTCTGCAGAAGCAGCAAACCGTGCCGATTTTACCAGCTGGCGCATTTTCAGCATTGACCCTATCACAGCCCGTGACCTGGATGATGCCCTCAGCATACAGCCACTCCCGGGCAACAGGTGGCGCATGGGGGTCCACATCGCTGACGTGGCAAGCTTCGTCAGACCAGGGACTGCTTTGGATGCGGAGGCTCAAGTGAGAGGCACCAGTGTGTGAGTATGTTCTGTGACGGCAAAGCCAGCTCAACTTTCTTCATCTTTGTCAAAGGCTGGCAATGCTACTTCTGGCAGGCTGCAACTTGCCTGCAGCTGATCCATGTGATATCTTCCTGAAAGCTGAGATGTTTTACCACAGCACAGGCCAGTTTGACACAGAGCCAACATGCGCAAGCTCATCGAGTGTTGACACCTGCCACTGCACACGCTGTCACAGCCATGTTGTTGTGCTGCAGGTACCTGGTGCAACGTGTCATCCCCATGCTGCCCCGCCTGCTGTGTGAGCAGCTCTGCTCCCTGCAGCCCGGTGACCCTCGCTTTGCTTTCTCTATTGTATGGGAGATGGATGAAGCTGGGCACATCTACAAGGAGTGGGCAGGGCGCTCCATCATCAACAGCTGTGCAAAGCTGGCTTATCCAATGGTGCAGCAGATGATTGACGGGTGTTTTGACCCAAGCAGCTGGCAAATACAGCTCTTCAATGGAGCTACTTGGGACAAGGTGAATGCTGTGGATTGGTCCTATCTGTCTTATTGCACAGACGAGTACTTTGTACAGTGTTGTTGCATATTGTGCAGCATAGATTGGTGTTGTGTCAATAACTCGTGGCTGATTGTGTATTCAGCATCATCAAAGTAGGGGCATTTGAATGTGCTGAGCTGGTTGAAGCTGGTTCAAACAGCTGCCTTGCAAGGAGTTGTACAAGTGTGCAAGGAGTTGTGCAGGGAGTTGTGCAAGGACTTGTGCAAGGAGTTGCACATGTGCTAATGTACTTCAGTTTTGGTATGGTGCATCAAACAGGCTTCTCTTTGATCACCTGAACATGTCGTCCTGTGGCTTATCATGATACGTCACAGTGTGTCATATTGTGACTGCTTGATCCTGCCCTGGTGTTTTGAACTGCAGATCATCTTTGACTGCCTAGCACTGCATGGCATTGCCTCCAGATTACGTGCTTCCCGGTTCCAATCTGGTGCATTGCGTTTGAACAATACAAAGCTCTGCTTTGCCCTTGACACTGGCGGCAACCCTGTATCCACCAGCCCATACATCCAGAGTGAAGCCAACCACCTGGTGGAAGAGTTTATGTTGCTGGCAAACATGCAAGTGGCCACCATCATCTCAAAAGCCTTTCCCAACCACAGCATGCTGAGGTGAGCCTTCCTCTGGCTGCATCAGTGTTGCAATGCTTTGTAACCACCATAGGTCAGGCCATACTGTGGCTGTGCATCATGTTCTCCTTGTCATCAGACCTGTGTTCAGTATAATGGCGCTTGACAGTACGCCACTCTCTAGCAGCAGGTAAAAGGGTGACCACCAAACAGCAATGGCAGTGGTGTGTGCTAGTTGGGTGGGGCCTGCTTCTCCAGCAACACCCCGTGACCCACCTCCATGCTGCCGTCATGCAGGCGGCATCCTCCTCCAAATGAGCGCAAGATGGCCGAGTTCAAGGTTGCTGCTGACATGCTTGGTGTGAAGGTTGACATCAGCTCAGCAGGAGCATTGCAGGAGAGCCTGAGAAAGCTCAGGGAGGCTTGCACAGATGATGCCTCACGCGAGGTCAGTCAGCAAGCACTGCAGTATCGGACATGTGGTGGTTTGAGAGCACCTGCATGTTCGGGAGCTTGTGCCCAGCAATATCTGCAAGGATTGGCCAAGGCTGCAAGAGGCTTGTTGTTACACTGTGTGTGCAGTTGTCATCATCAAACCAATTGTACTGCAGCGTGCAAGGCTGCTAGTTGTGATGTGTGGCTGTGATCTCTCTCCTGTTGTGGCTTGTTAGGTGATCATGCTGCTGGCCACCAAGCCCATGCAGCTAGCCCAGTACTTCTGCACTGGTGAGGCACCAGAACCATCAGCCTGGAGACATTATGCCCTGGCAGTGGAGCGTTACACACACTTCACAAGCCCCATCAGGTACAACAATATCAAACGCCAGTCATGGGAACGCATGTTGAAACTGCTTATCTGACATGACATACGGGATCAACCTTTGTCATTTCACTGTGCATAGGCTGTTGGCGCCTGGGTCTGCTGGCTGCATGTGCTGTTGTTTGCAGCTGCAAGGCGCTTATTGTGCAAGGCTGTCAACTTGTGCCACTGGTGTTGGCTTGCAGGCGTTATCCTGATGTTATTGTTCACCGCTTGTTGCAAGCAGCCATTGAGCTGGCACAGCAGTTGCAGGAACCTGGCAATGAAGACCTGCTCACTGCACCTGTGGTGGCAGAAGCAGCATTACCAATACCAGCAGCAACAGCTGGCTCGGGTCAGCAACAGCCAACAACAGCAGTATGTGCTAGCGTCACAGCAGCAGCACCAGCAGCTGCCGCTGAAGAGCAGCAGCAGCATGAGGTCCAGTGTGATGCAAGGCAGGAGGAAGGATTGCCAGAAGCAGCAGTAGCTAAAGAAGCAGCTGCAGCTGCACTCTTGGCCAAACACCAGCTGCCAGACACAGAAACCTTAGCTAAGATTGCCAAACACTCCAACGAGACCAAGTTGGCAGCACGCATGGTATCAGATGGCAGTCTCAAGCTGTACTTGTGTATTATGCTGAAGCAAGCCCCTGTGGTCAGCTGGGCAGTGGTGACTGCTGTGGGAGGTGATAAATTCTTCACAGCATATCTGCCAGAATTTGGCTGCGAGTGAGTCATCTGTCAGTAGTGCCCCAGAATTGGTGCTACTTGCATTATGGGGCGAGACTTGATGTTGTGTACTGATAGTAAGCCCACAGCGTCTTGTTCATGGCATGTCGTCTGATCAAGTAATGCCTGCCTGACCCAGTGCTGGATGCCTAAGAAGGCAAGTGATGGATGCCATCCAATCAGAGAAGGACCACAAGTTGAGGGTGTTGCTGATCGGGCGGCTGCCACTTTTGTGTTGGAACACTCTGCAGGACCAAGCTTCACCTGCCGCTGATGGGTGTACCGCTGGTAGGCAGTTGGAATGGTGCCTCACAGATCCTCACCATCATCAAAGGTGACTCTCAAGAGCAGCAGCAGCAGCATGCTGACAATGGCTTACAAGCAGGAGCAGACGGGCAGCAGCAAGCAGGCGATGATGATGAGGGCTTGCCTCAGGAGATGTTACTCAACAGCCCCAAGTTCAACCTCAGGGAGTGGCTGGAGGGATTGAAGCAGGGGGTGCTGAACGCTGCACACATCACACACGCTGAACTGCCTCTGCAGGTGAGCCAAGTCACCAACCTGTGACACTGAACACTGATAAGAAGAGCAATGCACACACCGGCCTGGACTAGTGCATAACACTGCATGACGTGTTGAGGGAGCTTATCTCAGTGGCATTGCCAAGTTTCATGTCTTCAAGATGAAGGAAATATCCTGCCTGCTGAGTTGGGGTACTCTCTGTTGCCAAGGCTTGGGGTGAAGGAAGGGCAACTGGCACGGGATGGCATCTAACTTGTACATGCTCAATTGATATGCATGTGCAGGTGCAAGTGTTCAGCCGTGTGCCAGTAGTGGTAGGTACGTACATCAACAGAGTAACTTGCCACCCGGAGGATGTATCAGCAAAATTGTGGCTCGCTTGTGGTGCAGCAGGCGAGGTGAAGTACACAGTGGAACAGACCACAACACAACTGCAGAATGTAGTCCCCAGCGTCATGGCCTATGAGACTTTGATTGAAGACTGATGTGCTGAGTGGGTGATAAGAATGGCACCTTAGTCGTTGTGAGCTGCCACACTGCGAGCCTGGCTGGATGCTCCATATGGAAAGGTGATGTAGACAGGCCTGGAGCTATGTGTTGAAGGTTGGTTTATCAGACGATTGAGTATGTGTTGACAGCACAGATAGCCTCTTGCAGTGCAGTTAACAACTCTTACCGGCAGGCAACTCTGGACATTGCAAGGTGGCCTTCAGGTGTTCCACGTTTAGACACTCATGTGCCAGTGAGTGAACAAACACTGTCGGTCGGCAATGTAGAACCTGTCAACACTATGATCCACTGCGTGGACCAGGGCAGGTTGCTGTATCAAACTTTCATGACCAGGTTACGGTTGATCACAGACCTGTACAGGTTAAATGGAAGCTGCATCACATGCGATGCAGCTGCAGTCCTGCTTGGCCTAGGCCAATGATACTCAAGCCATTTTGACACTGCTATGCTTTGCCCTCCACTTGTCTAATGGGAGCCTGTCCAGTCGCGGGAACAGCCGTACAAAGTATACCCCAAGCGCCAGGCCTATCGATGCCATGGTGTAGCTGACAATGTAAAACCCATCATGGTCTATGGTGCACGTGTGGCCTGCACACAGAACAAAATGGAAAGCAACACTCAACAGCTTATGAGCAGGTCTTGGTCGACCACACACACGAAGCCACCTGTTGGTGACTCAGCACTAGCAGTACACAATGGTTTGCCGGTGTGAATCCTGACGTCATGATGGTTTACTGCTGTGCGCTGATAGCACTCCCAATCACCTGAAGGAATGCATAATATAGCTTTCCAGCATAATTCATTCAGGCACGCTGCTGCAAACCAGGGCCCCAACCAGGCTCACCTGCAGCTGTGCAAGCATTGCCGCCTGTGAGTTCACGCAACTTCTTTGGGCATGTCAGGCCTGGGAACAGCCTGCCAGTGCCGTCTCTGCAGCTACTCACAGTCAGCAGATCCATAGCTGCAAACGCAGGAGTCTTTGGCAGGATCACCCCCATGTTTGCAATTGTGTTCAGGAGGGTGAGGTACGCACCTCCCATACCTGCAGTGAGCGCAATAAGATGATGCGCACGCAAGGTCAAGTGCCCTTCCTGAGATGGTTCGCCCTGCCCTGTTGATTGCCAAGGTCCATTGCACCGCAATCAAAGCACAATCCCAATCCCCAGTCAAGTCACCCAGATCTGCAGCTACTCTCTGTGAGGCAGCGCAGCTGAGGTTAAACCAGATCACAAGCTGGTGCAAAGCAGTCGCAGCCAATAGCACCTGGCAGGTTACACAACTCACTTGGATCACTGATTTTATTGAAGAAGGAGCCCAGGGCTGTAAACATCAGTGTGCTGCTGAAACTCGACACCAGGCCAATGGCTGACAGGCTGCCAAACCAGGCGGCGTGCTCCACAAAGGACGAAGCACCTGGGGCAAGGCAATTATTAACAAAAGCAAAAAAGTCCTGACTATTGAGGGCTCCTAACTATTGCGGGCAGAAAAACAGATTGTGTCCACATGCTCTTGTGCTAGCACCAGTGGGATCACTGTGATTGCAGGACCCAGGCAAACATGGTGACAACAGCTGACTGTCACTGCATCAGACTGGGCAGCCTCCTAAGTGGTCCTGTGACGGTGTCTGCTGCAGAAAGGGAATGCACCTACCAGGAGGGAACTCCTTGGCCAGGTAGGTGAGCAACACAGACATCGCCAAGCGCACAAAGTAGCCTGCCATGAACGGCTGGTACGGGCTGTGACTACTTGCCCACCTGCAGAAGCAGGTTGACATTCTTCAAGAATACTTGGTTTGCATCCTGAATCTACCCTGAAGAATGCCTTGAGCTCACTACAAGGGTCGACACAATTGGCCACCTGAGCCCAGGCTACTTCCCGAGTATCTCTCATGGCCTCACAGCAGATGGCACATGTACTGCAATGCATGTCAAGCACTTTGTAGATCAGACACCGCAGGATCAGAGCTGCTGTGTTGCTGATTGTACCTGCCGGCAATGACCGCCGATAGCAGCTCTACAGGAAACTGCACCAGCACAAGTGCAGCCAGCGCCTCTTTTGCCACCCCCTTGTCGAGCAGTTTGAGGGCAGCAGCTGACTCGGCAGGTAACACACCCAGGCGGTACGTCACCAGAAGGAACGAGAGACCCCATATGGCAGGGAGGCACACCTGAGAGTCAAGGAAACCAGACACTGGGCCCAGTCAGGATGAGGGGCAGTTGGCCCTAAAAACCATTTGCCTGTGAGCGGTGCAATCATTGTGGCAAGCCAATACGGACTGCTGCAGGGGCTTGCGGTCACAAGGCTTTGATGTGTGACAACACAAGCAGTATCCACAGTGCTGAGTGCTGGGTGCTGAGTGCTGGCTTGCGCAGCAGCTGGTGAATTTATAGAGGCTCACCACTTCCCATAGCTGCACATAAGCCGCCACTAGCTCCTGCCGTGTCCTTTGCCAGTCACTGACGCCATCAGGCTTGCAGCCATTCACAACTGCATCGTATCTGGGCTTATTCACGTCTATCTCTGCTTGCCTGCCAGCCTCTGCTTCTTCAACAAAGTGGTCCGTTTCTTGCTTGAACAGTGCTAATGCCAGAGTGACAGCTGTGAACGCCCAGCCCCAGAAGGTGATGTACCCTTTCAAGCTGACGACACCTTCATTAGATGGCTGTTGCTCGAACAGTCCTGCATGCGCGGTGACAACACACTCCAGCAGTTACAGTGCGGACATACCATGCATCAGCCGTCATTCTGCAGTGTATAGACAGCAAGACATTCGGGGCAAATACTCTACTATTGCAGGAATGCATTATCAGGTGCCTTTGCTACGCCTTCAAGCATGCCAAGCATGATACTGACAAACACTTTGAGATGATTCGGATAGTCTCACATCAAAACATTGTAGTCTTACAGCAGATGAGTTGCACTTCGACTCACCTGCCAGCAACTGATTATCTCTGATGTACTTGTTACAGAATTCAGGATTGCTGAGAGCAAGAAAGATGGTGAAGCTGGTGAAGTAGCCGGTGTTCATGCCCAGGGTTTGGCATGTTGAGGCGTATTCAATGTGTCGGGGGGGCAACAGTGTCAGTGCCCAGCCATCAACAGCTATGTCCTGCAGTGTGGTTGGTGGTGTCACAGCAGCAAGGAGAGGTATGTCAACAAAATAGGATAGGCTGTCAACACAAGTGTGCATGCAGGGCAGCCCCAATTCAGGCCCAGCAAGGCAGTAGTGAAACATGCCCGTATGCCGGCGCGCACAGTTACTGACAGCATCTGCCACTCTCTTGACCCACCTGAGTTGCGGCCAGAAGCACAAAGAAGAAGAATAGTGCTGTGAGCGGTGCGACAGCCCCTAGCTCATATTGCTCTTGGATCCAGCCGCCAGCTACTATTAATAAAGCAGCAGATGCAAGTTGCACTGGAACAATCCAGCTCTTTCGGCGTCCAAACACTGCACTGTAGCAGCTGTCCACTATGGGGCTCCACAGCAGTTTGAAACTGTATGGGTAGCTAGCCATGCTGAACAAACCCATCTGCGTCAGACTTAGCTTGCTTTGCAGCAAGAATGGCCTGCATGTGCAGCACAGATTGCAGCCATGTGCAGATGTAAGTAACTGAGCAGCAGGTCCAACCAATAGGATATGCTGCACTGCCGCTGCACAGTTTACAACTGCGGAAGACCACTGTGCAGAACAGCATCAATCTGTAACACCTGCAGCCAGTGACATAGACGTCCCAGCACAAATAGGAGCCATGCCTGCATGACTTGTGAGCTAGACCACCAAACTCACATGGCACCCATTGTTAGGCCTAGAGGTATCCCCTGCATGGCATACAAAAGCACCAGCAGTGCCATGTTGCCCCACTCCTGAGGGCTGATGTGCTTGTTGTCCTCTATGCTGCGGTGATGGTGGTTGTGCCGCTTGTGCGGCTGCTTTGGTCCATCGGACGCTGTAGACCCATTGCTGGCTGCTGCTGCTGTTGTGCTTGGTGCACCTGTGAAGCCGCACTGCTGTCCATCATCACTATCAGACGACTGTGAAGGGGATAAGGGGACTGTGCGTGTCGTGCCGTTAAAATCAACATCCAAAGATGAGCGCTTGTGGCGTCCTCTCTTGTGCAGCTTACTAGGCGGCATAGCTGCGAGGCACATTCACAGCATCAGCACCATTAGCGGGGAGGCAACACCATTGTCCTGTCAAGTCTGAAGCATTAGTGAGAAAGCAATGCAGCCTCTGCCTGCTGCAAACACAATGGCTGTTCTGAAGCAACAAAGTGATGGGCCTGGATTCAGCTGCAAAGGATGCTGCTGACTCACTGGTCCCACCCACTGACAGGAGAGTCAGGTACTCTGCCTAGTTTGTTGCAGCTGCAGCTGTTACTGGAGCCTTAGGCTTGGGAATGGGCTGAGCCCCTTTGCAGCGAGATGTTTTCTCTGCTGCAATGGCCTGATGCGACTCAATGCAGGCCTCAAGCAGGGCGGCTCTATCTTGACAGCGTTTGGGAATGACAGGTGCTCCTCCAATGCTCTTGCTGATGCCGATGCAGTCCTCTATTGCTCGCACTGCAAATCGAGGAATCACATGTGGTTGTAATTAGGCACTGTGAACTACAGCACACACACAACTGCTCAGTTCCACTTGGTACCTTAAGCAGCAGCATGCACGGCCGACAAGATATGCGAAAGTCATGCAACTCCCTCAACTGTTGCAGTCAGCACCAGTATGTCTGCATTGTGCGGTCAACATACCCCTGGGCTGGACACCATGCACTCAGCTCAACGACAGCTGCTGATTACCTTCAGCTGGGCATATACTTGCAAAGATGCACCACCCAGCTGCTGCTGTTAAGCTAGCACAGATAAGCTACAGGCAGGAAGTCCAAACAAAGCAGCCTGTTAATGCATGGATTTTCCCCTGCTGTGGGTGCTGCAGGCAGCACTGCAGCTAGAACTGCAGGGCAGACTTTTGCATTCATTTGGTCATAACTGCCATCGTCTACATAATGGTTCATGTTCGCTGGTAAGACACTGGCACAAATTCGGTTGAACCAGTTGCAACAGAACAGCTACAAGGTCGACAAGACTGCATCAGACGCTCTGGACAAGTGCCAGCCACTTCTTAACAACCATGTGATGCATAAGACACGATAGAATGCGATGTCGGTGCATCACAGGCAGGCACCGCAAGTGGCAAGGGACAGGTAATGGAGGGACAGTCTTCGTCTACTGTCATTGCATGCAGCCAAACAACGATGCACTCACATCAGATTGATTCTTGTGCTTTCTTTGGCAATCCTCCAAGCTGCGCAGGATTCGAGGACAAGACATCAAGAACACAGGACAGCTATTCGGGGTTCATTGGTAGTATGCACGTATATGTGAGCTTCTCATCGGTGCTGGCATGTGTTACGGATTGGTGTATGTTGCGCTTCAATGTGCAGACAGGGCCGGATTGTGACCTGCTGACGCTGTATGAGGCCATTGACAGATCTCTTGCGTCTATCTCCGTAAACCTGATGGATAGCAGACTCCAAGTTCTGATTGCAGGCTTGCTAGTGAATGGTCACCCGAGGTGCCAGCAGCCTGCCAGTACAAGTAGCCTTCAAACCCAAATCTGGTTCATGATGCCGTCTGTACAAGCCTGCGGGTTGCCATTACTACAGATAAAGTAAACAGACACCGCAACCGGCAATGACTAGGTCCCGTAACGTACGTCAGGCTACAATGAGCAGGGAACACTGTTGCAGGGGGTCCCCCTGCAAAGGGGTGCATATGGCTCAAGTGTATTTTATTGCATGTTTATACACACTCATGCACACCAACATCAGCAATGACACTGACAATGGGCAAATGCCAGTAATGGTGCCACAAGCCAATGGTACTCCTTGAGTGGTAATAACTTTGCCATTGTCAAGCCTTTGTGGCACAAAATACCTGGCACAACTGACATCATGTGGTGTGACATCTTTAGTGGTGCATGCAGCTGAAATCAGCCTGCACAGCACCATGCAGTCAGCCAAGCACATTACCAAGAGAAATGGGTCTGTTTAGAAGGAATGTTGCCATCCAGCTGCTGCTCACCTCAGCTGCAGTGTCAATGGGCAAAGTCTAAGCAACTACACCTGTTATAACTCTCATTAGATGTCCGTGTACGTAAAGAATTCCGCTGTTCCATTGCAGCAACAAAGAGTCAATGTTTATTGTTGAGTTCACATAGGATTTGTGCATCTCTTCCACACTAACATTAATACTAGTTGCATCAACACCAACTATTCTGATGCACTGCGTCAGTGACAGGCCCTTTGAGCTGACTGGACACCCCTGCACCCTCCCAGCTGCCACTAATCCCCCTTGGTATCTTTCCTAGTCAGAGATGGCCCATTTCCAGTTCCACGTGCTAGCAAGTCCATACTGCTGTAACCCCCACTGCCACTGTTGGTTGTGCTCGGGGCCCGCAAGCTGCTTTTCAACACTACATCTGCTACATCTGCAAACCCAGTTGCTGATATGCCATTCACCAACGCCGGCTGACTGGCTGCCCGCTTGATCTTCTGTACAAGATTGCTGCTCCCCTGCGCAATTGCACTAGACAGGTTCTGCCAGCCGCGGCTGCTGCTGCCATCACCTTGGTCATTCAAGCTTGCATTGTGGAAGCTGTGCCGCCCGGCTGCTGCGGAAGCTGCAGAGGCATACCAGCAGGGCAGCAGCACAAACATAAGTTGCTGAGCTGCTGTGACATAGGTGCAACATCCATACCAATCAACTCATGTCCAACAGCGTGTTACAAGGCCACTGTGACAAAGACATGTTCATTCGCTTGCGACCAAGCAAGAGGAAGATATACCAGCAAGCGTTAGCGCATACTGTTTTCCTATTCCCACAGGCACTAGCATGTGGCCACTGGTTGTAGCATGGCCTGACACCTGGCACACCTAGCTGGCACTCACGTAAGCAGGTTGCAGCAAGCCCGCCGGCTGGCAAGGCGGCCTGTGCTGCAGCTGCAGCATCAGACAGCCAACCAACTGCGGTTTCTGCTGCATGGCTGATTTGGCTGGCTGCTGTTGTCACAGAAGCGTGCCTACTGCTGCCTAAGCTGCTGTCACCCTTCGTTCGCCGCCTGACCCTGTCACTGCCATACCCTACACATGCAGAAGTGGAGGGACAGGTGTATCAGTGATCATGTGCTGCCAAGGAAGCAGCTCGCTGGGGTGTAATGGTGTAACAATGTGATATCACGACAACTAAAAACCAGCGTTTGTCTGCATGTCGCTCTTTGCCCAGGTCAAGATATGCTGCTGGGATATTCCAGCATTGGCATATCATCGCTACAAGTCCACACGTGGAATGCGCGTGACTGTTGCAGCTCACCGTATGTTGAGCTGTCATTCAAGCTGCGTTCCATGAGCTCTACATCCCCAGGTTCAGAAGATGACTTGTCACTGCGCCTGCTGTATGGGGTGCCCGGCTCATCTGCAAAGCACACGTCCAACATGACCACAGTACATGTAGCTAGATGTAACAAGAAATATTAGAGGTAACAGCACGGATATATGAGGTTGATGAATAGACACTGCTCTTCTGCTACTGTATGGTGACAGGACAAGTGTATGCACCTCAACACTCCTTAACCTTCCCTGCATGTTGTCATGTACTAGCCTGCGCTGTTAGGGCACTGGCTTGTTGCTGTGTGTACTAGTGGCTCACCATCCATTGCTTCGCTGCCAAAGTTTGATGCCGCCCTGCCGGCACTTGGTGACCCTGGCAACTGGGTGATGCTGACTGTGCCAGGGGCCTTACGCTCCTTGGCATTTAAAGACGCATCTCTTCCATACCCGGACAACAACCGGGCAAACAGCACCTGTGCTTCTTCCCTGCAAAGGACAGCAACATGAATGGTGCAATAAAGCAAACCAACACTAGCATGGTAGCCCAAGGTTATCAAAGTGCATGCACGCAGCAGTGCAGACCTCAGCTGGGCAATTCAAGCCACAGGAGCTGCCTATGTGCTCTTTGTACCATTTGCTGCCTGCATCTGGACCCTTCAGGACTGATGACACTGACTTGCGCAGTGATGCCTCCACACACTGCTATTTCACAGGTACTGTTTGCTTTGCTCACCCAACTGGCAGCTGCCCCGTGGGAATTTTGACGTGTTCTCGAGCAAACATAGCGTTGTCTGACAATATTCCATTAGCTCTTTTGATGTCAGACACCTGCAACAGCAGTTTGGCCAGCTTGTTGCTGGAAGGGCTGGGGCACCAGAAGGTTGCGTTGTGTCAATGTATCAGAGAAACAAAAGCCAAGGACAATTCATAGCCCTCGACATCAATAGCATGAGCAAACAGCCCCTACCTCAACCACCGGAGCTGCTGCTGGTTGCCCTACTACTCACCGTTACATGGTATCTGATAGCTAGTCCGGCTAATGTATCAAGCTTGGACACCTGCATTGAAAGCAGAGTTAAACCCAGAAACTCAGACAAGGGGGACAGCAACGCATGTACCAGGAGATGCACGCCCGGCGAACGCTGCCACACCTTGTGGTATATGAACCCGTCGCCTGCCCCTCGTTGCAATCCATCATTCGTATTGGTATCGGACGTGGAAGAAGAGACTTCGAAGGCTTCGTCGAAGACTCTGTTTGCAGGCCCCAGTCCAACGGAGTCCGCCATAAGGCTCCTGAGTTAGTAATACTGCGTCAGTATCAATGCTAATGGGTTATTATGCATACTGTATGCGAATTTAACTTCTCGGCGACAATTGCAATGGCGTACACAGCTGCTGAAAGCTTGTTGACTCAATAAGTGCTTGAAAAGTATGTAAAAGCATTAAGTATAACTACTTTAATGCAGTCACTTCTTATGCTGTACGGCCAAGGGGGGTAGAGGACGGGGTGGTGTTGCTATAACATTGAGCCATAAGACAGAGCGTCATTAGTAAGATAAGTGCAGGAACGGGTATATTTGGTGTTTCACGCTTGTGCGGGGCTGCACGAACTTGAACACCGGGGCTCCCTGAATTGCATGACAAACCGATGACTGCGGTAGTAAGTAGCATTTCATTCAGATATACAAGATACAATGAAAGAACCTCCAAGCCAGTGATTACAGACTGCAGGGTCAAGGTGCCTCCTATTTACGGAAGCTCCACAACGCCAACAAAAGGCACGTGCTCTCGATTGTGTGGCCGCTACATGCTCAAAATCTCCAGGAAGACTGCATAAGGTATGCCAGGGTTGCTTCACGCTTGGCTCCGCAGAGTAGAAGGGCTCCTGGGGCAATGCTCAGGCCATCTCCAACAGGAACCTTAGCAGTCAGCTCACAGAACACTGGAGCACTGGTCACTCTGCAAACCACAGGTAAACAAATGTTACAGCAGTGACTTGTCATTTGCAGCGCACACCATACAACAGAAACAAACACAATACAGACATCAGGTGACGGCAGGGCAGCAGTGGGTGACCTATCTGGCTCCTTGTGCAGCAGTGCTGCCTCTGCAATGTTCAGCTCAGACCAACTCTTGTGGGCTTGTCTGTGTAAAGCTGGTTTCACCATCACCAACACTGGTGATGTTCCCCAGTGTGCGGTGCTGGATCAAATCACCTGAATGCCGTGTGGTGTGATGAGGGCCGCCCCAGCACCATGCCCATCTCCAGCCCGTCAGGGTCTGGCTGTGTGTACAGGCCCACACCCCAACCCACGGATCCACTAGACGGCTTCTCTGCCCAAGCAGTTGCTGTCAGTGCATCCTTGATGGGCAGTACACCTGCAATGCCAGTGCAGGATAACCTGCTAATACTGCCAGTGTCTGCTCCAACATGCGCTGCTGCATAGAACCAATACACAGGCCACCACTATGTCATGAAACGCCCGTCCCAAGCTCACTCTGCATGGTAGGAGGTGTGATCACCTGCAGCTCCAATAACAGTCCTCCTTCGACCATAATCACCAGCTGCTGCGCCTTGATCCACTTTGGGACTAGAAGTCTGAACCCCTAGAAACCGCATGCCGAGCTGCCGGCCACTGCTGCTGCTGATGTTGCCTTGAGTGTCACAGGTGTCAGTGCTGTGTGACCGGGGGACACATTGAGCTGAAACAAGTGAGACAGAGCCTCCCTCATGACCCTTCAGCTGCAGCTGAGCTAAGGTGGTTTTTTCAGAACCTGCAACACAGAAGTGTTGTTGCAACACGTTGATGACCTGTGCTGCAAAGCAATGAGGCCCTCTCCCCAAACAGAAAGTGGCACCTGTGGCCCAGGCAGGTGCCAAAGTCTCCAACAGCTGGCTAGCTGACAGGCATACCATTGCATGTTGATCATGTTTCATCACATGACCTTTGTGGTGGTGGCTCATGGCCTGCACCACCACTGAAGTGGGCGGCGTCAGCAGGGTTCCTGTTGTCAGCGGTTGCGTGCCTCACCTCCCACAAAGAAGCCTGCTGCAGCTGACAGCCTGCCCTGAGTGACAGAAACGGCTTTGCCAGTGCCGGTTGTGTTGAAGGCAGACACACCATGCCCCTGCCGCATTGCTTGGCTGCAACCATAGTCAGCTGCAAATCAACGTAGACAGCAATAGAATGCGAGTGTCAGCAAGGAATTTGCAATCAGAGCACTTTGCTGCATAACCCTGCGACAGCTTACAAAAAGGCCAGTGAATTTGCTCTGCATCTGTGCACCTTGACGCTCTGGTGTGCCTACAGAACTTCAAAACCAAGTCAGTGGATGGAGAAGTGCCTGCACAGTTTGATGCAGGGTGCAAGAACCAGCCCAAACAAGCTGGTGCTGCTGGTGGTGCTGCTGCAGGCATTGCACCTGTATTGAGAGGAAGACTGGTGATGCCCTGCTACTGACCGTGTACAGGTGTAATACTTTGAGCTACAGCATCCAGACTGCCGCCCACGGGGGCGATGAGCAGCTGCACCTTGTCCTTCAGCTGTACACGATACAGTAACTGCAGAGCAGAACAGCAATAGGAGGTGGAGGTCAACAAGCTAGGGAAACCCTGCTCCAGCTCAAACCAATGTGAGCTTGACAAGCTGTGAATAGTGGAAGTGCACGGACGGCAGCCCGTTGGTCACGACTGGCGGGACAACATTAGGCTATGCTGGCAATCTGACTGTTCTTTGAACTTGCTGCTGTCACCTTGGTCAGCTGCAGCAGTGGCACCCCTCTGTCATGATCAGCTGCTGCCCGACCAATCTCTGCAGTCACACGCCGCTTCCCCCCGGCCAGGACGGAGTGCAGCTGCAGTCGGCCATCAGCCTGCCCAGAGGCTCCCAACGCTGACAGCAGAGAAACGGCATCAGCAGCTGAAGGCTCCTGCAGGACACAGCAAACCATCATGGCGGATGCCACGAACGCGGCACCGGCCCACACTTGTGCTGCAGGTTGCATAGACTTCTGCTGTCCCCATTGCAGGCAGCGCCCTCTGCCTGTTCAGCTTCCCCTGATGAGGCCACTTGATAAGAAAGCATCTACTGACGCTCTTGCATGAAGCGGGCATGGAATCATCTAGTATGTCATGGCAGCTGCAGCCAGCATACCTGCGAGCATGACAATATGCCTGCTGCTGTGAAGCAGCCAGACACCCTGACAGGGGACTTACTCCAGCCGCTGCTGGTGCCCGTGCCTGACAGCCGCAGTTGATAGTCATCTGCTGCCTCCAACTGCTCTGCCGCTGTCTTCTCCAGTGACTCGAGCCGCTGTTTCACGCCCAGCTGCTCTGCAAACACCTCCCGCAACAAGCGCTTCACTGCAGCAAAGCTGTCCCTGCAATGACAAGGCGCAAAGGTCACAGGTGGGTGCCTAAGGTCAGCAGCGCGGTTGAACGGGTACTGTGCAATAACTTGAGAGCATCTACAGCAACAAGCGTGTGGATACAACTGTGGAGAGCCTGCAGGGCACTTGCTATGAGCCTTCTGCAGGGATTGGTTGGCATATAGTGGCGCAGGTACACACAGTAGAGCCGCGTACACTTACTTGACACCGAGGCCTTCACTGCTGCCAATCACAATGGATGACAGCTCCTCCAGCTGGCGTCTGTGCTGCTTGCATAATGCCCATGACTGTGCTGATTTATAGCCCCTTGCCAATATGCTGAGGAAGCCGCCCACAACGATCAAGCAGATTGGCCCCCAAGGAATCCTTATCGTGGGATATGATCCGTGCTTGCTGTTGCCATCATCGTCATCTGCCTGCATGGTTGTCACTGTCGGTGGATTGTTACCTCCCCCATTGCTGCTGCTGATGCCAGCGTCATCAGAGTAGGCCCCCGAAGGACCATGGCCAGTTGTATAGCCGTTTGTGCTCTTGCAAGCGATGTTAAAAGGCTTTGTGGCCTTTGCAGGCCCTAACACATGTCTAGATGGCAAGGTCAGCTGCTCAGCGGCTGTGGTGGTGCCTGTGGAAGGTTGGCCTCGAGCTATGCCTGCAACCGCACTGCGGCTCAGCAGCATGTGCCCATGGCAGTTATAGTTGCAGCTAGCCCGCAAAGGCCGCTGTAGCCGATCTGCGGTGAGCCCTGCTGTGCTGCTGCTGCGTGTGCTTGCATTGACTACACCTGTGCCGGCCGCAGCGCTGGGCAGCATCTCAGCCCACCAACATGACAAGAAAAATCTGCACCGTTCCTACGAGCGTGTTTTCAGCAGCGAACTGCAGGAGCAGTACTGCTCGCTACCAAGGTGGGCCTTCAACGGGGCACTGCAACATGTATGTACAGCTTTGCTTTGTCTGCAGCGCGACTACGCAGAATATTTGTGATTCAATGACCATCAGCGTTATCAGCAGCAGAGGCAATCTCGCAGGCGGTCATAGGTTTCGTGACTCTTAAGAGTCAGCCTCTGCCTTGCATGCACAGATGGTGTCACTGACCAAAAATCCTTGCTTTGTTAGAATTGCCCCCGCTCAGCACCTCCTAGCAGGCAGTTAGACTCAACGTAATACACTGATCTTACGCATTTCGTGTCTTCTAATTCACCTGCTTGTGGGATATCCACCTCATTTGCAGAAACATTGATTTTCTGGCCGTAGTATAAGCCTTGTACCAGCGGTTCTTTGGGTCCACCTAGCAGGCAACAGCTGCAGATGGCCACCGCGTATAGAATCACAGCAGGTGTCCCCAAAGCAGGAGCAGACAGTCAAGGGATAAAGCAGCATGCAACGTGGAGCCCGTAAGTGGTGTTGCTAATGCATGAGCTCTTGCAATCGAGGTGGTGCACAAACTTAATTCACATTCCTTTGCTGTTGCAGTTATGATGACAACGGAGGGTGAGGGCTACGATTTACGATCATACTGCATACCACGCCCTGATGGGATCTGTGCAGAGTGCTCATCCTCTTGTTTGCATTCGCAGGACCTGCTTGGCAGTTGCGGGTGCCGATTACTGTATTGTTGCTGCAAGCACCAGGATGTCCACTGGCTACAGCATTCTAACACGCAGGAGCAGCAAAATACTGCAGCTGTGAGCACACATAAGTACACTTAGGCTGGACTGAACCACATTAGCTGTACAGCACAATCTTTACACAACCACTGTGTATGTGTGTTTTCACATTGCCTGTAAGTTGTGGTGTCTGCAATGGCGGTGCCGAGGTGCCAACACAGCAGCCAGCAAGTCTGTACTCGTCCCGCCACTTCCCCATGTTACCTGTTACGCGGATTCCCTCTTGCATTCTGATGTTTTCAAAGGCGCTATTCTACAATGGGTGTGGTCCTGCTAGCAGCGCACTGCCTTGCTGTGCCGCTCTGCCGACGCTGTTGCTGTTGCTGCTTCTGCATGTACGCAGTACCAACAATTGCGTTATAGCTTCAGCTGGATGTCAAGTAGACATGAAGGCACTTCAGAAGCTCCTGCAGGCACGCAATGTGATGTTCCAGCACAACCACGGCAAGCCAATGAGCTGCAAGGCTACTGCCCAGCTGCTGTCCAACACGCTGTATTACAAGCGTTTCTTCCCTTACTACACATTCAACCTGTGTGCAGGACTAGATGAGGAGGGTAAGCCAGCCAGCTGAACCAGATAGAATGGTGCATTTACTTGGGCAGTTGTACGCAGACACGTGGTGCTATTGACAAACCTTGCTTGCAAAGTGCATAGCACAGGTGCCGGCCTCTGCGCCAGCTGGTATGCACGCTTAAGGAGGATCAGAGCAAAGGTTTTGAGCATGAGGTGTCTTATTCCGTCCTCAGCCCAGCAGTAGAATTCGGCATGTGTCGTGCGATATTTCGTGCGAGAGCGTGATGGGTTCATATGGCTGGAGGAACCTTGTTTGGATCTTGTTCTATATGCCTAGGTTGGCATGTGCAGAACCAGCATCACAGGCCAGCTCTCATGCATCTGTCTGGTGTCTGCTGCTGGTCCTTCTTTCAGGTCGTGGTGCTGTGTACACGTATGATGCCATTGGCTCATATGAACGCACCGGCTACTCCTGCCAGGGCTCCGGCAAGGACCTCATACAGCCAGTACTGGACAACCAGCTCAAGGCAGACAGCCCGCTGCTGGTGCCACCAAGGGTGAGGCACTGAGCTGCAGAAGGGGCTGGTCAGCTGCTATGGTACAAAAGCAATAACAAACTGTTTTGTCCAGCTCTTGAGGGCCCTGCCGGCCACAGACAGCATCGAACACAACTTCGCAGTGTGCAGATATGCTACAATCTGCAATTGTCTCCATGCACCTGGCAATGTTGGACGCGCAAAAAGCATTGCCTTCTTGTGCATGTGCTGCAGCGTTCCGTGACTGAGTTGCCCCTGGAGCAAGCGGTTGACCTGGTGAAGGACGCCTTTGTGTCAGCAGGAGAGAGGGACATTTACACGGTGGGTACGACTGGTGTCAGCATCTGTCACTAGCAGCCTGTTGCATGTGGCTCTAGTGCTGCAGCCGCAGGTAGACTGACAAAGTGCTGTCATTGAGATGGACAACGACCATTACCTTTGAAAAGCAGGGTGGTGGTCATATCATCTTTGAAGAATTGTCGTGTAGTTCAACTGCATTGATGAACCTGGTCAGTATGGTACTCGGGGGGGGGGGGGCATTTGAGGTGACAGGCTGGCCAACTGCTTCAGTCACACAAGACTGTATTTTGTTGTTATGTGGCATCCAGTCAATTAAAAAAGTCAGCAGCGGGTAGCATATGCCTAGTTCTCTGGTCTGCTGGCCTATCGACCCAACAGAAGTACGTTATGATCTTCCTGCAGGGTGATTATGTAGAACTGTTGATCATGACCAAGGACGGTATCCGCAGAGAGGAGCTTACATTGAAGTTGGATTAGGGGTGTGCAAGACTTACCCCATCACCAGATGCCGGTCTGGGGCTCGTAGCGCGCACATGCTGTGTGCTTGCAAAAAGATGCAGTCATGGTCAAGGGATTCAGCAAGCTTTGCTGTCTGCGATGGAACTACATCATCAAGCTACATGGCATGTGCTGGCCTGGGCCAGGCTAGGCCAGCAGTGCCACCAGTTATGCAAGCTCCTCTGTTCACAGATGGGCTGTGGCATGTCATCCAAACATTCAAGAGCAACAAGATGAGACATATTTCTGATCTTGCGGTAGCACATGGGCTGTATCTTTTCTGCACCTGATCTTGCTATGGCCAATTTCACGGCAGTTGTTACTTGGCAGCAGCTGAATTGGTACTACCAGACAGTCTGAGCACTGGGTGTTATGGTCGCGCCATCAAGCAGTTTTGTGCAGGTGACATGAATTCTTTTAGTCATCAGGGAACAGCTGACAGCAGTGTATCTGTGCACTTTCCCTCGTCATGGTCACTGTGCTTCAGACATAAACATGGTCACTGACAGCAGCATCTGAACATGCACAGGACAGCGGATGGCAGGGGAATCGGCACTGAAACCAACTCATCGGCCCTGAGCATGCTGGCAACAGCGTTTACACAAAGCTGGCACAGCGTCGTGCTTTACGTGCTTCCGCAGTCGACTTTGTTCGCACTGGATCCACCACTGAATGAATTACCGCAGCATGGCAGGCTGGCCTGGCTGCAGATCGTTTTCTGAAATGTTCGTGTAATTTGATTTCTGAATTGCCAAGTCACCCCTTAGTACAGAGTGACGAAGCTTTCACAAAAACGAGCGACCTACTGGAGTGATAGGCTTAGTACCAGCAGGATCTGCCCAACAAAGGTAAGCAGGATACTCCCTGTCATGTATAACGTAAATTATGCTGCTTGTTTTGTGCACAAGCCAAGACATATCACAGCAGTGAGATGCTGTGTTGCAGCACCATCCTCTACACAGACTTCGTCTGTAGCAACAGCTATCTTGATGCCACATTTTTTGATATTAGACGATTTTTGACTGTTCCAAATCAGTGGTGCCCCTCCAATGAAAGAGCTACGGTCGAAGAGCATGGCACAGTACTTGCCAGGTCTGACAATGCCTGCTGGCCGGCATCTGTCTCATCTGGCCACAACAGAAGACGACAGAGAGATAGAGAACGCATATATAGAGGTGAGACATGATCTGTTGGTCCCTGCAATTGCAGTACAACAACACCCCTGTCAGCAGCACCAGCTCATATTGGCAGTGCCCAGGATGTGCATGGGCCCCTTGGCTGGGTGGTCGATACTGATGGTGATGCTTAGAAGTGCTGATGGCATGTCTGATCTTGAGTAAAGCAGAGTGTGCTCAAGCTGCAGCGCCTGGCCTGCGTGTGGGTGCTCCAGAGGTCATAAGCACCTTGTGGCACTGCAGGCTGAAGCTGAGCGAATGCAATCTATTGAGGGCCAGCAGCAGTCCCTCCTCAAAGTCATGCTGAACATCAACAGCGTGCTCACTGATGCAGCAGCTGCTATGGTAGATGACTCATTCCTGCGCTGCTTTACAAGCGCAACGCCAGACCCTTGGAACTGGAACTTCTACTTGGCACCCCTGTGGTGAGTCTTCGTGTCAGGCAGATGTCTGGCCAGACCTGGCTGCTAAATGCAAGGTTTGGTGTGCATGGAGGGTCTGTACTTGACGATGCACACACCGCAGCAGCGCAGCAGGTCAGGCCCTGCGTTTTTGGCACACACCTGCAGCAGCATATGCAGGGATACAGTGTTCTCAAGGCCATGTCAGCACAGGCTTTCACACTGCAATGGTCAGTGGTTCATTATTGTTCATGGCAACCCTCAAAGCACCTAAACAAAGCTGCACACAACCAGCCTGGTTGTATGGCAAGTTGCCAACTGACTGTGGGCTCGTTATCATGACAGCCTCCCCCTGGTTTCAATCTGCTGTCATCCTGGTGACCCTGCTTGCCTGCAGGCTGATGGGTGTTGTGTTCCGCCACTGTGTGCTGTTCCCGCTGCGGCTGACCCTGCTGCTGAGCTCCCACCTCATCTTCTTCATCATCTTTTTCACGGTCAAGGGCGTCTGGCCATCAGGTCCCACCAAACTTGCCGTTGAGCAGCGGCTGATCCGGTTCCTGTGTGGCATGTATGTGGCGTCATGGACTGGCGTCATCAAATTCCATGGACCACGGCCCATGCCAGAGGCGGGGCATGTTTGGGTCGCAAACCACACATCAATGATCGACTACGTCATCTTGAGCAGCTATACGGCATTTGCGGTGATCATGCAGCTGCACCCTGGCTGGGTTGGCTTCCTGCAGACAATGGTGTTGGACAGTCTGGGCTGCTTATGGTTCAACAGGACCCAGGTGGGTTGTGCGATCTTTACATCTGGGGCGGGGTCCTTTTGTAGGTTTGGAACCCTTATAGGAAGATGCCAAACTCATTGATAGCTGACACGCTCTGGCCACAGCACCTCTTGTGGTATGCTGAGGGTCTCTGCTTCGGTCATTGCGCATGCTTTGCTACAGCAATAGATCCATTGGATGTCTGTGCCTCTTGACACTGCTCAACAGGCCAAGGACAGACAACTGGTAGCCAGGCGCATGCGTGAACACATCTTTGACCCCACTACCACACCCCTACTCATCTTCCCGGAAGGCACCTGTGTCAATAATGAATACTGCGTGATGTTCAAGCGGGGGGCGTTTGATATGGGGGCGACAGTACACCCAGTGGCCATCAAGTACAACAAAATATTTGTTGACGCCTTCTGGAACAGCAAGCGACAGAGCTTCACACAGCACCTATTCAGGCTCATGAGCAGCTGGGCAGTTGTGTGCGATGTGTGAGCAGCCCAACATAAGCAAACACAATTAGATCAATGTCTCCTGCTTTTTACATTGGCACAAGGTCATCAATATCTTCTGCTTGGCACAATGCTTTTGCTGTCCTGGTAATAAACCAACGACTGCTGCACACTGCAGGCTCAATATCCACAATGAAGGCTGTGACATTCTGGCATAGGCTTTCAAATTGCAAATCAATGTGTGTGCCTTTGCTGCTGTTTCATTATGCTGTGTGTCTGGCATTCATTGAGGTGGGTTGCCCTGTGTCTGTGCACCAGGTACTTCTTGGAGCCGCAGAAGAAGCGTGACGATGAGTCTGTGGACGAATTCACCGCCCGTGTCCAGGCTATGATTGCAAAACATGTGAGTCCTGTATATCCATGGCAAAGTTGGTGGCTTCGGCAGTGCATGGCTTCAAATGGGGTTGACTTACCTCAGATCTTCAGTGCTATCAACTGCTTAGTACGCAGCTGCTCAGAAATTGCCAGGGCATCATCTGGTATACAGCATTTGTCAAGCAACTGGGTCTCACAGCAACGTCAGCAGTGGCAATCGGTCACAGTTAGCGTTGATGGTGCCTGGCGCATTGCGGCCTTTCTTGTTTGTAGGCCAAGCTGCGAGTTGTGCCATGGGATGGGTATCTGAAGTACTACAACCTGGGTGAAAAGCACCCACAACTTATTGAGAAAAGAAGGAAGGTGAGCATGGTGCAGCTGTATGATGTGTGTGGGCACTTGATGCTGACTCGCGGAGCATACAGCACCACTATCACCCTAGATCACTTCAGCATCAGTGGCTTCAACAAATGGCCGCAAGTTGTGGCATTGTGTTCCAGTATGGTAGAGCAAATGCGCAGGGTATAGTTTTGGGTGCCCACTGAAGCTGAGGTCGTGCTGTAGCATCTATGATTGTGCAGCCTGCAGCTCCAATCCAGGGGGACCAGTTGGGGCTCCGACTGCATGGCTACGTTCTCTGATGCATATCAAATGCTCATATTGCAACAGTGATGTCAAACTCTTCAGTTGGGGTCCCTTATGGCTGCTGCTTGATCCAGGTGTTTGCTGACCAGCTCCAATCATTCCTGCCTCAAACTGTTGACAGAGAGCTGGATGTGGTCAACACTGCAGCCAGCGCTAGCGACAAGAAGGACAAGTAGCTATTGTGCAACCTGGTGTGCAGATGCATGAAAGCAATGCAGTTGCCAGCCTCAGATGAGGAGGCCATGATGCCGTTCATCATTTTTGTTCCTACAGCATGCTCACAGGGTCAGTGCAGATGCTATGCTCAACCCATGGCTCATCATTCGTTAGTGGCGGCCCCTCACATGCCAGCTCATTTGCCAGCTCCTCCAATGCTGCATGGGCTAAATCACTTTTACACAGCATAACAAACTGTTGCATGTCTCTATCTCTTTCACATAGGCACTATGCCATGTCAGTGACGGTCATCAGCGCTGAGCAATCACAACAGGTCCAACTGCTCGGTATAGTAGTACTGGCAGGGGCCCAAAATTTTTGAACTTGCACTTAACAAAGACACCTTATACCGTTGCACAAAAGTGAAAGCACTTACGCTCTTGCATAGATCAACGAATGCCATGTATCAGACAGCAAGCTGGCGTGGCCGCACGTTCTTGTGATTGAAGTGAAGGGTACCATGCGTCCCATGAGCCATTCGCTGGCTCGCTGGCTAGTGCCGGGAGGGGTTGGAGTCCCCCCAATTGTATTGGTATTGTATTGGTATATATTGATATACCTACGTGCCAAGGGTGTAACAAAGGGTCCATATATGGCACGGGGAGCCTTAGCCATTTTGGCCATATAGCCCTCCCTATATAGCTCATCTTACCAATGGCAACCAGCAATCTGCCGCGGCGCAGTGCCACTAGTCTGCCTGAGGCTCTGGCGGAGCCAACATACACGTTCCAACTGTGCCAGCCAACGGTTGGCCTGCGGTGGCCGCCAGTCGAAATCAAACAATTAGGCCGCGTAAACGACCGGCCCGAAAGAGTCTTTTCTAGGCACCTGCCAGGTGACTGGCAGTCGGAAAGGGCTTGGCTCAATTGCAAGTGCGCAACTTGCACAGTGCATGCTGATCATGAGCAACATTTCTTCAACATCAGAGCACAAGACTCATGGCGTGTAGCAATCTCCCACTGTGAAGAGTCTTCAAAATAACGGCACGCCCGCGGTGGGAACATCGGCCCGGTCGAGGGCCGGAATTTCCGGCCGCCGGAAAATTCCGTTATCGCCTCGTTTTCTGGAGCCGAACCTGCTAGATGGGCAGCTACTCTGGTAATAGACCGTCTATAAGCCAGCCTTTGCCAGCATCAAAGCCCTGCCGCTACTGCCACTACGGTAGCTGGTGACCGCCAGACGTGCACATGGCCATGGGTGTCGAACCATCGTCTGGCAAAAGACTCGCCAATGCTTATGTAGAAGACACTGCAGGTTGCCAGCGTACATGATAAAGAACCATGCTTACAGACCAGGAAACAGCAGACACATTTGCACGCTGTGGAAAAATACAGCTTGCCTGTATCATACAGTGTAGGGTCCCCTACATTGTTCAAAGTACATGAGATAAGCAAATAGAGCTCCTGACAACCTTTTCAATATCTTCGAAGGTTAGGCCGCCTAGGTTAACCTTCATGAGTGGGCCACTCATAAGTACTATTGATCAGTGGTACTATGACGTACACTGAAACAAGGGAACAGGGCGGACGGCCCGTTCGTGAATGAAGACTCCAAGCCTTGGTTTGTCGTTTGATACGAAGTTTGACCATTGCCTTTAGTATAGTAGGATAGTATATCTCAGTATCTGATCAACTTGGTACATGCATGAACCACCTGACATCGTGAATTTCATGCTCGAGCTTGCCACCGACAGGGGGGCAGAGTTGGAGACCGGAGCACAGCCTGTTTCACAGTTTGGGGTGAGGACACCGGACCTAATAGGAAGTTGCGCTGGTGCAACTGCTTCGAGTTGAAATATCATCTAAAGAAGCACTCGTGACAGCATTGCAGTGATAGTATTGCTGCTGCATGGCTGATGCCCCCAATCGCTATTCACACTCTGTTTCTGTCACTTGCCGCAAGTGATAGAAAGGATGATCCTGCCACTGCCTACTGGGTCTTAACCTTGTCCTGCTCTTGCTGCTTTTCCTGCTCCAGCAGCCACACCTTGTGACTTTGTGCTAATGTGTTGATGCATGACACAGCAAACAGAGCAATCAACACAAAGATCACCCAGCCCCAGACTTCTGCTATCGTGTCAGGAATTTGTTGATACGCCCAGGCCTGGAATGCCTCTTTACTCCTGCAGTATTTATAAACAAACAGCATGCACAATCAGAGCATGATAGGAGGTAAGCTGCAAACTAGTGAGACACCATGTCAGCGCAAACTCAATTGCATATCAGAGATATTCCTATTCCACCTTTGCCGCGGCCTCCAAAGGCAGCATGCAGCATTCATTGGTGCTGAGTTCTTTTGGCATTATCACCTCCACATGTATCTTTTCTGAGTTGCTAATTGCATACATCATTTGGCATCTCATCTGCAGTCACTCGAATGATACTGCTTACCACACTATCATAGCAGCAACAACTGCTCTGCAATGTTGGCTGAAAGGTACCAGATGGCACACACCCCTCCATGCAACATCAGTCACCATCTCACCTGAAGTTGGCAGCAAAATTGTCCACCCTCCGCTGCCACCACCAGCGGGTCTCGGCCCTGTGTTCTGCAGCCTTTGCCGTCACCCGCACCTGGAATTTTGCAATCTGATTGTCCACAAACCCTGTGAGAAGCTCGGCTGGTGGTGCACTGCCTGGTTTACTAAGCCCAAAGGGGAGTTTGGAAGGCAGCAGCCTACTTACTAGACCAAGAATAGTTGACCGGCTGGCTTCCCTGCATCACAAACACCACACGCATGGGCACAGCATACTGCCATCCCACATATCCACGTTTTGCATCTGTTTCTGCCAGGCGTCATGTGCAAAGCTGTTCAAATTCGATATGGAAGCTGCGCTTGCTAGCGCAGCTTTCAACCACAATACCAACGTCTCAGCATGATCATCTGGGCTGTTAGGCTGGACAGACACCCTCACCTGAAGAGCGCCACAAAGAATAGTGCCTGTCCTGACACTTTGAACACGCCCTTGCCAATCAGAGTGGCCCCAAAGAACTCCCAGAAAGGCATCAGGAAAGCTCCACAGCAGATGCCACACAGGTCAAAAGCTGCATTGGGCCAGCTGGCAAGAAGCAGAATGCCCAAGAAGCCATGCTGCTGTATCACACGCATCATCCAGGCTTGCATGGCTGCAACAAGCTGTGTGATGATACTGGGCCTCTTGCCTGCAAATCCACCGTCCAACACACAAGGAGCAGCAGCACCCAAGCCTTTTCACACGGGGCTGATACAGCATGGGTATGGCCCAATCCTGCATGCACCCACTGTTGACCGTTTTGCACCCTTATGACCAGACCTGGGGATATGCTTGCATCTGTTGCCTCCAGCTACAACAGCAAGCTCACCTGTTGCTGAGTTAGCGTGTAAGGCCTCCTGCAGTCCCTCGTACATCTCGTTTCTACGGCCTGCTGATGCTGCTTTGTAGCTCAAAAAGTAAGGAGGTACCTCTCCAATCGCTGTCCCAGCACCCCACAGCATAGCTGTCACCACCACCTGTGCACGGGTAACAGATAGAAAGCTGTCAACAGGGCTCAGACACGTCAATGACCACCACAACAGCCATTCTACTAACCCTGTACTGATATTTGATCACAATCACAGCACTGATAACTGCTTAGGCTGGGAGTCCCTTGCATTCCTGAAAGAGGTTATCGTATATGAGGGTTTCAAAAGATACTGCTGCCTTGTCTGATTTGCGGAAGAATACTGCAACATGATCTGCGTTATCTGCAGCCCAACAACAATAATCAACTTCAAGGCAATGTAAGGCAGCAGCGACAAATTGTGATTTGTCTGACAAACCAGGTTTCCAACATATCTACGTAAAACTCACTTTACAGAATATCTGCCAGTATGTGACATGTCCTGGGGGCACGTCACCACAATGGAAGGGTTCAGAGCTGTACCACACATCACCACGTATGTTGAACTCGACATGGCCGCATGTCTCAGCAGCCAAACAAACCTGCAACATTTGTAAGGCGACATGCGGAAGACGGTGGCAGCATATGGATTACATGCCTTGCAGCATGTACGCACTGCTGGTTCCGTACAGTGCTCAATCACATAGCAAGCCCACAGCTGCTGCTGCTTTGGCTTTCACGTCATTGCGGCTATATTGTAGTTGCACTGCACGTACACAAAATGATGTCAATGCACTGGCGTTGTACTGTGCGGAACCCCAGGCTGACATGAACACATGCATGCATCAAGGATTCTCCCCATGCCGAAGTAAGTGTTCTACGTGCCAGCGGCAAGTACCTTGAGCATGTGTGGGAAAAGAAACAAGAGTCCAGAGTGCATCCCTGTACCAAGGCCAATAGAAGATAATACTCCTAGGCCTATCCACCACGTGCTGTACAGAAACCATTCCTGCAGGACAGTTCAGCAAGACACTGCGATGCATCAGATGTTCGACCCAACACAGCCGGGCATCATACAGGGACGTTTCTTGGGATCGGGTGCATCTAAAGCAAGTAACTATGCATGAAAGTTATTTTTGAGCCTGCACACCCTGCCTGCCTGCGCGGGTGCGCTGTCGTACGTTGGGGGTTATGTAGTTGGGCCCACATAATGGCTGAGGGTAAATATCCGCTGCAGGTACAATTGCTGGCAATTGGGGTTGTTGCCATAGGCGGAGCGTCTGTGTTAAAATGATTGCAGCCAAGGATGGCTGGCTGCATGCTGCTGCCTGGCATTGACGGGGCGAAGGCTTTGTCTGCAATTGGATTGGCCTGTTGGTGCCTTACATTGCAGGAACAGTGCATCTTCCAATGAAGTAAATTACCTCACAAAGTGCAGTTGTGTCTTCTGCATAACCAGCGCCTTTGGCTATCCCATAGAACAACAGCAATGGCAGTGCCAATCCGAGCGTGATGGGATGAGTGGCTATGAAGTGAGCTGCTGATGTTGTCCCTGATGTTACACTGCATGAGAAGTAGTAGAGTGTCTTCAAAGGTGAGCGTGCAAGGGTTAGTTGACTGACTTCGGGCGTATCCCACATTTGTGCCAGTGGCCTGCAGGATTTTGGCATGCATGAAAGCAGTCACACACACATTGGTTGGTTGACAGCACTTGGACAAGCGGTGCGTGAACATGCTGCTGCACGAGAGCACTCTAGCTTGCACGGCAGGTTAACACTGCCGGATTTGGAGAATTGCGTCTTCAGTAGCGTGCAGCCTGGGCACAGCTTTGGAGGTGCTGACAAACAACTCTTTGACGTCCAGCCGCACCTTACGGCCGCCAAGGTCGGTTAATGACCCCGATTACAGCCTTGTGCAATAGATTCTTATGTTGAAGATGACTCTGGAGGGGTTTGTGCGGCCCACAGAAAGAACACAAAGTAAACGCGTGGCCTACGCTCTCAATGGAACAATCTGCGTCCGGTACCCTGACATAACCTCCCCTCCCGCCAGAAAAATGCAACAATATAGGTGAATATTCGAAAGCAACAGCATGTCAGTGACAGCTAGGCAAGTTCTGGTGCAACCATGTCTGCCAAATTAACGAGTATTTCGGCAACATTTCTGTTTTCGGGCAATAGTGCGAGCCCGATCTTTGCAGTCATCCTCACAATGACTCGCATCTGACCTTCCTTGTTGTTGGCAAATGGGTCCTACGTCTTATTCCCGTATAAAAGGTTGCACTTGTACCCGGACTGCAGTACGATGTTCGATTTCGATCTGGACCTCGACCTTGGGTCGAGAAGACAGCCCCAAGAATGGGCTGTTGCTGTCCACGACATTGAAATGCCCCACAAGCCTCCCAAAAGGTTTGTGCACCTCAGCATCACTGTCGTACGCAATTACATTGGCTCTAATTTTTGTGTATCTAGCAGGCGAACACAGAGGGAGAGGAAACAGAGCAAGAGGGAGCGGAAAGCAGCTCAAGCAGCAGGCATGCAGCAACCCAGTGTGCAGCTCACACCGGCACAAGCAAAGTACCGTAAGGTGATAAGCTTAGAACCTGGGTGCTGCATTCCGAACAGTCCGACGTACGGTTCGGAATTGGCTCATAGCCACATCGTCCCTTGAGACACTAGCAGCCTGAGAAATGCACAGTAAGTGTTCTAATTGTGTCCAACTGGTTCCTACCAGGCATCTACCATGCCTGGCAAACCATGAAGCCTGGGACAATCTCTGCATGTTTGCCTCTGCTGACACGAAGTAGGTTGTATGCTGTTGATGGCGCCCCATGGTGGTAGCATGCACAGGGCTACATCAGCAGGTTTAATGTGTTGTGCTGCCGCGCAGGAGTTTCGGGACCGAAGTGTTGTCTGTCTCTCCACTGAGATTGAAAATGGCAATGTGGAATACAAATACAATCTGACAGGGTGTGCCACAAACCCCAATAGACGCCATCAGCTGGTGAGCGCATCAACACAGCTTTCAAGATATGCTTACTCTGCATTTGAAGACAAGCGCTGCTATTGTCTCTTCCACCAGTCCTCTTGCATTGTCTTTTGTTCTTGCCCATTCTTCTGATGAGTGCTGCAGAAGCTAGTTGTTTGAGCAGCTATGTATTAGTCAGCAACTGCAGCACCAGTCACGCAGCTGATGTCATAACGTGGTATGATTTGTACACACATCACATGACAAAGGCATCCACCGGTAAGTTGTTGCATGGTGTTGCAGACCACACAGATGAAGTTCAGGCTTTCTGAGGGAGGTGGAGAGTGCTTCTACTACATAGGTAAGGCTTTCAGACCACCTGCTATGGCTGCAGTCTGGCAATCTGAGGTGCTGTACATAATTGGCTGGCTGTCTTCTTGGAGGCCTGCTGTCAGAACAGAGCACTTGCAGCTGCAACAATGGGTGTTATAGCTGATAGTGCAATGACGCCTGAGATGCCTGCTGTTCCTGTTGCTGCATGTGTGTGCTGATTTCAGGTGTCGAAGATGATGGGTATCCACGAGGGCTTGAGCCCAAGGAGCTGGCAGCATCAATACATTTGTTACAGAACATGGCAGCAACCCTGTCAGCCACAGCAAGGCTTGTGGAGTATGTGCCAGGTCAGACAGGTTCACTCAGTGGCGAACAGTAGAATACAATCCTTCTATGGGGCACCTGTCAACATCTTCTATTTTCAACCAGCTATATTCTGTACTCAATTTTGGCAAGGGTTGTCAGCTGTGGTCCGTTCAGCTTAAGGAACGCAGGAGGCAGCTTGTACTGTCATGGTCATGTGAGAGGGATATGATGGTCATGTGAGAGGGATCCTGCTTCAATTGCCAGCCCGTTGTGATGCTCAGATCTGCAGAGCTAACAGTGTGGCATTGCCGGTGCAGGTGGCTTTGGTGCAAGTGCAGCTCTTCTGCATGTCAAGGCCAATGCAGAAGAAGACATGAGAGCCACAGACCTGCGAGTAGCAGGTCAGGCTGCGGACATCGCATTGTGAAGATATGTCACATTTCATCAAAGCAACGTGTACTGCTGCAGCGGACCTGCTTGCGGATTTGCTGCCAACCACAGCACACCACAACCAGCTGGCTGTTGGCCTGCTGCTCTGTGGGACAGCTTGTCACAAATCGCCCGCACAGTCCTGTGTGGTGGTATGCTGATACATCCGCTGTTTTGTTGACATTGCAGTTGCTGGCAGTATGGATTCAGGCAAAAGCACACTTGTTGCTGTGCTCACCCATGGCAGTGATGGCAGGCCCCTACTAGACAACTGCAGGGGGTCTGCCCGCATGGCAGTCTTCAGGCACAAGCATGAGATTGAGACAGGTCGCACTAGCAGCATTAGCCAGCAAGTACTAGGGTATGACCAGGAGGGCAGGGTACTCAACTATGTTGGTGTAGCAGCACCAACGCCCGCAGACATCACTGCTGCAGCGCACCAGCTGGTGCAGTTCTTAGACATGGGTGGGCACGAGAAGTACCTCAAGACCACATTGTATGGTATGACATGCATGCTGCCAGGTAGGTGACATTCAGGCACAGTTGTTCTATGCACCGAGGGGCTCCAGCCTCTGCAGGCAAAGATGACATTGCAGCAGAAGCTCTGCCAGTAGCCAGCAGCCGCTACCATGGTCTCAGCCCTGGCTGATTGATGCCTGCATAATTGCCCGACGCAGAGGAACACCAAACTGGCTGACATGATTGGGACAACAGCACCAGGGTCAGCAAGTGACGTGACACCGAAATTGATGAGAGTGTCATGACAACAAGAGTGTCTCATGCCAAGCTGCCAGCGTGACACTGCTGTGTGCTAGCATTGTGTGGAACATCTTTCACGACACAATGCTGTGATGTTTCCTGTCATTGCATGAACACACCTTGCCACTCTCGTCAGATGCTCACCAATGTTGATGCTGTTCCTGGTTGTATTGTTGCAGACTATGTTTTGCTGTGTGTGGATGCTGTGTGTGGTGTCACTCGGATCACCAGGGAGCACTTGGCTGTGGCAGTGGCACTGGAGGTCCCCAGCGCCCTGGTGGTGACCAAGGCTGATGCAGTTGATGCAAGGCAGCTGCAAGCAGTCCTACAGCAGCTGCGGCAGCTGATGGAGCCAGTGTTGAGCAGCAGCAGCAGTAGCATCAGCCATGACAGCAGGCCATTGCAAGTGGCAGCAGGATACGCAGATGCTGCAGATTTGCACACTGACAGTGTCTCCAGGGTCCCTCTGGTGACCAGTGAGGCTCAAGCAGCAAGTGTTGCAGCCATGCTGTCAGACCTGCACAGCTGTACCGCAGCAGGGACAGCCGCCAGCTTCCAGCAAATGACATTCCCCGTGTTCAGTGTGTCATGCGTGACAGGTGCTGGGCTGTCACTGTTGCATGCCTTCTTGAGTAAACTCACACCTGTAAGCACCCTTAGACGAACAGAGGTGTTGCAAGAAGCAGAGACCATCAGTGCAGCAGGCAGTGGATCTCATGGAGCAGGGTTGCAACAACACGGCCAAGAGAAGCATGCAGCAGCTTATAACCAGCAGAAGCAGCAGCAGACAGTTGTTGAGCCTGCAGCAGAAGGATCTGGACAACAGCAGCAGCTGTTTGATATGGATATCAGCAGCCAGCTGTGGTTACCTTCCAGCAGCATGGCCGTCACTGAGACAAGTCGTCCTGGTACAACTGCGGGAGGTGAGGCGTCAAGTGCCGCCAGCACCGCAGGTGCAGCATATGCAACAGCTGCTGACCCCTCTCCTGCTGGTGGTCCAGCTGGCCACTTCCAGGTTGTTCACTCGTATGATGTTCAAGGAGTTGGCTGGGTGGTCTCTGGCATTGCTGTGTCAGGTGAGCGCACAGCTGTTTATTTCTGCCTGCTGCCCACATCCTCAGCTGGCCCGGCAAAGGTCCCATATGATGCACAGTACAATTGTGTAGCTGTTTGCAGAGCATGCCTGCCTCTGCAACATCTTGCACATGTGTGTGCACCACACATTGGTTGGCTTGCATGCCCATTGTCATCAAGAGCTGGCCAGTGTCAGGCCTCAGAAGAAGAGCACAGTAGTGTGGCTGTTTTGTAGCCTGGCAAACCATCTCATTGACTTGCCCATGCACCTGCTGTTGCTCATGCAGGTACCATTGAACTGGGCCAGTCCCTGCTGTGGGGTCCCACTTCTGATGGTGGCTTCAGCCCTGTGAGTGTGTCTTGCATTCAGCGCAGCCATGTACCTGTGAGGCAGGTGCAGCCAGGACAGACAGCAACGGTGGCCCTGCAGCCTGTGGGGCCTGACCGGCAGCCACTGGGCTGCAGCAAGGAGGCACTGCTGTCAGCAGCTGCTGCAGCACAGGCAGCAGCAGAGGAGCAAGCTGCTCGAGAGGCTGCCGCTGCCTGTGCTGCTGCTCCTACTATAACCTTTGGGAAGCCACACTTGTCAGTTGCTGCTGGCACTGCTACTACTGTGACCAGTTGTGCAGATGCCATCTCAAAGGTGCCAGCTGGCCCAACAAGTCAGCGTGTAGGTACTGCCCCTGCTGACGGTTGCATGGATGACAGTCAGTATGACAGCCTGGTTGTGGATCTGGCAGCGGGACTGACATTTGACAATGAATTGGACAGTGCGGCAACCCCCTGTGGTGGCAGTGAACTTGATAGCTTCGACGTGGTTGTGGGTGGAGATGATAATGATGGCATACAAACCCAAGTCAGCAGTAGTAGTAGCAGCAGAAGCAGCTTCAGTTGGTCAGTGGGTCTGGCAGAATGCAGCAGCAGCAGCAATATCAAAACAGCAGCAGCAAGAGTAGCAGCAGATGTTGATGAGTGGCAGAAGATTGACAAGCCATCTGTAGCATGCAGCGGCAGTGCGCTTTCTCTGGAAGATGGTCTTGAGAACAGCAGCCAACCGCTCTTGTCTGCTGTCGCATCAGGTGCTTCAAGCACAGCATCCCTGCACAGCGTGCCGGTGGGGTCATTGTCGTCTTCATTGGCAGCACCTGCCAGCAGCAGCAGAGCCATTCCTGCAGTCAGGTCAGCACCAGCACTGGATGTCAGTATGTCAGTGCCACTCGGAAGCTCGCCCTCTTCTTGCCGCAGTAAAGGCGCTGTACTGCTTGATGCTGCTGCTGCCCCCTGCACATATTGGGAGTTTGAGGCATTGCTGGTGCTGCTCGGGGGTCACTGGCCAGCCAGGGGGCTTGTCTCTGGCTGCTGGCCCCCTACAGAACCTGAAGCAGCAGGTGCCGAACGTGTGGCACCCACAGCAGTGCCAGTAATGGACCAAAAGCCTCAAGGTGACTGTGATATTGAAGAAGCTGGGCAGCAGCAACAGGAGCAGCAGAAGGTTGGCAAGGAAGGTAAAGGTGCGCGACCCAAACTCAGCAAGCGAAGGTCAAAGAGATATGACTATGCGTACGTCATACACTGCAACAGCATCCGCCAGATTGCAAGAATCATGCACATGCAAGAGCTCAGAGAGCCTGACAATGCACAGCTACAGCAGCAGCAGCAGCCGCTTGGGAGGGTTAGCAGTGGGGTTGGCGGTGGCATTGGCAGCAGTCCGGCAGCAGATGAGCATCAGATGCATCTGCAACAACCACAGCAAGTGCGCGACAGCTTGTGTCGAGGTATCACTGTCAATGGCCCAATGCAACATCAGCGACACAAACTTCCTGGTGGCCTTTCAGCAAGCATACAAGCAGCTGCTGCTCTCCTGCAGGACCAGCAGCAGTGGGACAGCCTCAGCTGTGCGGCTGAGGAAGACAGCAGCAGTGGAGGTGGCAAGGCCGGTAGCAGCAGCAGACGGTGGCGTGCAGACCCTGTGTCTGACCTGGGTAGTGTTGTTTGCGTGAGGTTCAGGTTCACACACCGGCCTGAGTGGATGCAGGTGGGGGCACGTCTGATTGTCAGGGACAGGTCTGATGGTCATGTTGCTGCTGCAGGGTTTGTCACGACATTGCTTGAACCTCATGCACGCCAGCAACAGCAGCAGTAGCAGTGGATGCATTCGCCACTTTGTTGATGTTGCTGTGTTGTGGGTAAGCAGATGTAGTTGTGTTGGTTTATAGTATAATGCAGGCTGACCTGCATGTACCATGGTTCAGGGGGGCTGCTGCAGCAGTGATGGCTGTTGATGTCCTATGCCTGCGCATTCTGTTCATGGACAGCTTACCAATTACTGCGCATGTTGTACTGTACGTGTTTCCTTTTGGTGTGTGCTGACGTAGCATAGTTCTCTGAAGTCGGACTTTGACTGCACAGCCTGCATCTACACTGTAGAACTCGTGGTTGCCTAGAGCAGGTACTGGCATGTCGGTGTTGAACTGCATGTGGGGATGGCGCACCACACCATCTCCGTTGACCCTGCATGCATCCAGATGCTTCCGACAACCTTGCAGCATTGTTGAACATGCTGCCAGTAGACGCTGACTGCTGGCGATCTTGCACTGCACTTTGTGCTGGTTCGATGTTGAATGTGCAGTCTGATTTTGGAACAAAGTCAGCTTTGTACAATAGAGCGCGCTGTAGTGCAGCTTGTAAGGCAGGATTGTGTATTGATTGTGCATTTGTACTCTGGTAGGCTCTGCAGGAGGTTGATAGCCTGAGCAGCAGGTGCTGCATCTGCTTGCAAGCATCACTGTTACTGTTTGCCTGTACCCTGTGGCCTGCTCTCTGGGCAACCTGAGGCTGGCCCAGTATGATACTTGGCATGTTCAACCGGGTGTTCTCAGACTGAGATAAAGAAGACAATAACTAACCTGACGCATGCGCAAGAAAGCAACAACTGTCAACTGCATGAGCTGTTTGTGTGTGAAGGCCAAGCTTCTAACACAGATGCCCTCCAGCCGTAATCAGTCCTGCCTGCAGGCAGCTGCTACTATAGCAAATGACTTGGCTGGAATCAAGCAGCACAGCTGTCATACAGTTCAAAGTGCACAGACCCTTTGGTCCCCTGCATGTTTGATGTGTGGCTGGACGACTGGACGGAAACTGACGAGTTCTCGATATGCTGCAGGTAATACTAGAACCTTATAGATGATAGAAGAGCGTACACGATCACAGGGGTGGCAGCTGCACATCGGACAGTAGGGGACCCTGCATACAGGCAAGCTGTATTTATCCACCATCATACTGCGTGCAAATGTGTCTGTTGTTTTGTGGTGTATCAGATTGAATCTTTATCAAAGGCTTGCACCAGCCTCAGGCCTGAGGCTTTGATGCTGCATGTACTTGTACTGTATGCTGATTGAAGGCAACCTCATGGTAACACGCCATTGGGTGCTGCCATCTACGGTTTGAATGACAGCAGGTGCTCAATTTGCCTGTAAACAACGATCCAAAAGTGTTCTGGCTGGTTCTCGCCAACCTGCTGCTAACTGCAAAGCAAGCACCCAAGTCACCTGCCAACTGCAGCGACGAGCCCAAGTGGTACTGATCACGTACACCGACACGATTATCCAACAACTTTGATGGACTGCATGCAAACAGTGGTCTTGCCGCACAGCCTGAATCGGTACTCAACGACATATTGCACGTCACAGACCACCCTCATCCGAGCGTGTGAGCAAAGTAAACTTGATCAGCATCGGAATGCCCACCTTTCCTGCTGCTCAGGGCAACTAATTGCTTTGGTTGGTGTGCCTAGGGGTTTAGCGCTGTCTTTACGCTCTTTGAGCCGATTTTAGGCTGTGCTGCGAACCGGTATCTTTCTCTTTTGCTAGGAGGGTGTAGCCAGCATCCTCAAACTGAGCAACCATGGGTAAGCAGCGCTGCTGCAATTCGGCCGCAAACTCTTCTTTGGCTGCGCATGATCCTTGTCCTGGGTCTATCTCAGCCTTGCACCCAGCTGGTGATGACTTATTATGCATATGAATTGATAAGTCACTCCTCCTGCAGGTATCTCCCGTGATTCGCTCCACAAACGCCGGGCGACCGGTGGACGCAAGAAGACATGGCGCAAGAAGAAAAAGTGAGCGTTGATGATTGCTTGGATGATTACTTAGCTTATCTCCGCCTCAACTGGCAGCACATCAGCCTTGTTGAAGCCATCAGCCACTAACACAGCAGAGGATCCATGCAGGTATGAGCTGGGTCGTCAGCCAGCCAATACCAAGCTGTCCTCAAACGTGGCTGTGAGGAAGGTTCGTGTGCGTGGTGGTAACATGAAGTTCAGGGCTCTCCGCCTGGACCATGGTAACTACTCATGGGGCTCTGAGGTACGCTGCTACTGCTGTGTACCCATTTGCAAGCTGGTCAGCCCTGGTTGCAGATCCCATAGAAGCACATAGCAGGCAGCAGATTCTGGGACCCCAGGTTTAATTATGCAGTGTTGCCTTGTCGGTTGGCATGTATTGTGAGATTTTGCACTAATATATCATGCTTGCTGTGTAGGCTGTGACCAGGAAGACTCGTATCTTGGATGTGGTCTACAATGCATCCAACAACGAGCTGGTGAGCAGCATCCAAGAAAGCCTGTAAACCAACAAAGCTAGAATCAGATTGTAGTAGCTCAGAGTTGCCAGCAGCAATAGCAGTCATCGGTGCAGTATGCTGGATGCGACAGCTGAGCAGCAGCAGCAGCCGAGCAGCAGCACCAGCAACAGCCGCAATCGTGTGCAGCACTCATGTCAGCGCATTTGCCATAGCATTAAGACTTGCTACAAGGCTAAGTTTCTTTTACTCTGGTGTACGGTCTTAGGACTGTGAGGAGACAGTGCGCAAGAGTTGAAGGCAGCTTGTACACAAATTTAGGAAGCGGTACTCCAGCTCTGCAACTGTATCACATCTGGTGCTGAGCGAGCAAGCAGTGGCAGTGGCTGATGCTCCATCAGTCAACATCAATGCGGAGCAATGCGGTGACAGCAGCAAGAAAAGCGTCCACAGCACGGAGTAGCAGCCCACCAGCATGGCTTTTCCAGCAGTTGCTCGGGGTGCAGTGTAAATGTTGGGGCAAAGTGGTCAGAATGGCAGTGTACAGCATGTTCATGCTCTCTGGCTGGAGGCACCCAGGATGCTGATTAACTCAAGTCTCACTTTTCTTCCCCAATGTCTCTGCCGGCAGGTGCGTACCCAGACCCTGGTGAAGAACGCCATCATTCAGATTGATGCTGCTCCTTTCAGGCAGTGGTACCAGCAGCACTATGGCACTGAGCTGGGCCAGAAGAAGGGAGAGGAGAAGGCAGCAGATGCAGAGGAAAAGAAGGTGAGATTGCACAATAGCAGGTGTTTAAGTGTGCTGTAGTGTGGGCGCAACTAGTCCATTTCAACCAGCCTAGCGGACCGTGATGTCTTGTTTCAGATCCCAAGAGGTAAGTAGTGGTCATCAAGATTATCAAGCTTGCATATTGTTGCTGTTACTATTTATTGCGTGACCCTGTGAGTGATGGAGAGGTACTCACTCCAGCAGCAGCACCAAAGCAGTGGGAAGAAATTGCAGAAGCCCAAGTGCTGACATTGGAGTGACTCTGTCATTGCACGTTCCTATATTGGACATGCAATGGGTTCAGGTGCTCTACACATATTGTATGATCATTATGAACGGGGTGTTGACCTGATTGGTACACTTGACCGTCTTCGCTGTAATGCCATGTTGTCTGTTTTGTGAATGGTCGGTAGAGTGGTTCTGGGCAGACTGTTTCACTGTGGCGACTGTTGTATCAGCCAAATGACGAGCACAAAAACTTCCATGACTCTGAGCTTCGGCCTGAAGACATATAGACCATTATTCTCTGATGGCTTGGCAATGTCAGTCTCATCCCGGTAGTCAGATTCCTCTCAATCTGAGTCAGTATGTTATCAACAATTGTCTTAACTTGTTTGACAAAGCTGCGACTCAGATGTCAACGCAGGATTTTAATCCATGGCAGCTGGATCACGTGCCATTCAACTCACCAGCAGTTTTTTGTTGCCACTGCGCCTCTGACGTCTCTTCCAGGGCTCCAACCATGTGCAGCGCAAGATGAAGGAGCGCCTTCGTGGCCACAAGAAGCTGGACCAGCACCTGGCAGACCAGTTCACCACTGGCCGCCTGTACGCATGCATCTCCAGCCGCCCAGGCCAGTGTGGTCGCTGCGATGGCTATATCCTGGAGGGCAGGGAGCTGGAGTTCTACCTCAGGAAGATGCAGAAGAAGAAGTCCAAGGCTGCAGCATAATGTGAGCACGGTTGCTTAACCGGTACTGTATCGAAGGCCTGCAGCTGGACGGCAGAGTTCAGGGCCGCCAGAGCCTGGTTCAGTGTGTGTAGGATAGGTTCATCCGGACCTGCAGCTGCAGGGCCACTGCTGGCGTACCGTGCATGGCCACCTTGTTGCTTCAGTTGCTGGTGCAGTAACGGGTGTGCAGGACACCAGGGCTGCAGTTGAATTATCTGATTGACATGCTTGTCTCTCAGCCTGCTTGCATCAGGCACAGGTGCAACAGTCGTACTAAAAGAACTGCCGCATGGACGGTCGCTTGCTCATTGACTCGATTAGTTGGACTGGTCAACACAGGCCCGCGGTGGGCATCATCTGCTGCAATTTGTTCTGCCTCGACGTGCTCTCTGAAGCGGCTTGCCTTGCCTTGTCCTACTAGTAAAATGAAGAAAAGTAGTAGCAATTCAATCTAAAGTATCAAAAACATCGGCCATGCACAGTGCACTGCCGCACTGTCTCAGTTTGAAACTGATATAAATACAGGAATGGCAATGCTTTGCCGACTCTGTTCAACCCCGGAGGTTCTTGCATCTGCTCCTGTGCAATAATACCGTATCAGTGCCCAAACTTCACCTTCACAGGCTGGTTGCAGCCGCACCTGCATGGAGCTCCGACAAGGATCATCCCTGAGTGGCGTCCCGCTCGTACTACGAGGGCCCGACGGTCAGGCCCTAACAAATAGCATACTAAACAGTAGCTCGCAGGTTGCTTGCCATGGCTCTATCTCTTTTTCATTCTCAACACTGCCAGTTAAGTTCAGAAACTACGCGCTGTCCTGCAATTTGCGTCAGACGAATAGTTCAGAAACTGACAAGCATCTCAGTGGATGATCTACTTTTACAGACTTCAATGCTGGTCGTTCTTCGATCACACAGAGAGGATGTTGCGGAGAGCGGGCTTTCGCGCGAAGGGGGGGGGGCACCGGTGCCGGGTACCCGGGTAGGGAGCGTGGAGACGGTGGGGGAACCCGTCACACACGTTACTCCCTTAAATACGCTGGTGCTGTACTGATGGCGTTGTACGTTGGTCATTCAATGATCCAGTTTACTCATATAACCAGCAAGCACTGCCCTATGGGTGCCACCCAGAACTAATAATTCCGACTGAGCGCTACCAGCGCTGGGAGCACCAAGGTGGTACACTGCCTGATGTCGGAGATCTGTTACCAATGGCACAAAGACTGTTAAGTCAGCATCAACTTGGTCATCAAACACACACAACAGCACAGCAGCAGCATCCGTGCGAAAAATTAGGGGAGGCCGTTGCCCACACAGATGCAGCACAGCACTTGCACTGCTCTGCCTTCCCAGCAGAGGTGACTGGGGCCTGACACCTGTGGCTGTCTAACACTAACAGCTATTAATCATCAGCGGCCAGCCTACTGCCTCCTGTTGCATCCAGTCCCAACCCTGAAACCATTACCCTCTGCACCAACGTCTACAGGCGGATGGGGATTGACACACCCTGCAAGAATAAAACAACAATTTGGTCAGGGTGCCATTTCTACAACCAACATTGTTTTACTGCAAGTGCAACACTGCTCATTCACATGATGTTGTGCCCACACATTGGGTACTGCTTTGTGCTTATGGGTGAATTACTGGTGCCAATATATGAATAGCATACACACTGCATCACAGGCTCTTGCCCATCAAGCACTCACATTGTCCACAAATGTTGTCTTGAGAGGTGCAGCCAGGTGGTCCAGCAGATTATCGATGGGGCCCTTGCCGGTGGCGGCATGCTGTGCTACGAAGCCCAGGAAGGCAAGCATGGCGAGGCGGCCGTTCTTGATCTCCTTCAGCTTAAGGTCCTTGGTCTTCTCAGGGGACTCCCTGCAGTGACACAGCATGAAAAGTGAGACATGATGAACACAGCTACTCGTATCCACATCATGCAACTCACCAAAAGCCTCCACACCACGCCCTGCACCCACCGGCAATGTCTGTTTGCTGCATGTTGCCTCTCGTCCAATAACCTACACAGACGGATCAACAGTCATGTCATGGTGTACAAGGGGATGCATCTCACCTGGCCATGCCCATTGGGTCAAATGGCCCGCCTGGGTAGCCATTCTCTGCACCCTTCAATGCGCCCTCAAAGCCCAAGAAGCTGCCGGGCTCGGCCTGGCTGCCGGGCTTGCGGAAGTCCTGCCACCTCTTCACCTCAACAAATCCGCACAGGAACAGCTGGACAGCAAGCAGGGCGCCTGGGACACAACAGCGCCAAGCACAGCAGCAACTTGACTTTGCACCATGTGAAGAAAGCGCACAGTCTGCTGAGAGGTGTGGCCAGAAAGAAGACAACCTGTCAATTGCTGTAATAGTGTTGGGTCAACGCATCAGGCTTGCCTTGTTGCTATGGCTGGATTGAATTATCAAGTGAACTTACTGAGTGGAATGCCTGTCTGGTCCTGGGACACCTTGCCAGCATCGTACCACTCTGGCACATTCAGGATGCCAGCCTTGGTCAAGATCTGGATGCCAGCAAAAGCAGCAATGCTGAGTAAGCGACCAAGCACCTGAGATGAGGAGATTCTGAATTCCATGCTGTGCTGCAGAGATGACATGTAGCTGCTTTTATGGGTGAGCCCCTGGTGTGACTCGCCCCCTTCCCTTGATGCATCATCAGCTGCAGATCCTGGCAACTGCTGTATGGTCTTGTAACTGCTATACGAGTGATAAGACACCAGCAACGGCCAAGTGTGCATTTGCCGATTGGAAGCCTGGTTGCATCTGGGACTTATGACTGTGAGACAGCTGTTGCGCTGCATGCAAGCACTCTCACATACTCTCTGGTGCTTGCCCTGCTGTTGTTGGTGTGGCTGATGGCTGTTGCTAGGCGCTCACCCCTGGGATAAGGATGCCTGCCACTGCTGTCATGGCTGTGCGGCCGTGCACCAGCTCAGCCTGTTGGTACCAGCGGAGGGCCTCAGGGTCCTTGCCAAGGTTCTGCAAACAGCACATGGATGCACTGGCGGTGTGACCTTACAGGCGTGCAATCTTTCACGGTGACTCACAGGAGTGGCTGTTTCCATTTGTGCCTGTGTGCTGATCCAAGGAATTCTGTTGTTCGTGGTTGCAGTTTGAGCTTGACAGGTTCATATATCGCCATGCGGGCTCACAGCAGCACAGGCAAACAGCTGCAGCATGTCTCACCAGTGGGTCAAAACCAAAATCGCCTGCCAGCCTGCAACGCAAAACGAACGCTTTTAGGCACGGCTGGATTGTTCTTTCACAAGCGAGTGAATCAGTGTCACACAGTAACCGGAAATGGCCACCAAGGGTACAGGTCAATGGCCTGTAAGGTTGCAGCTGCGATACCAGACAAGATCCACTGCACTCCTGTGGAGGCAGATGGCTGGGATGCATGCCAGGCAGCTCATTGGCATCTGCTAATAATCTATTTGGCTATGCAGACAGCTGTGTCTCTGATGCTGCACAGGTTGGCATGGGCCATCGTCCCAAGATTACTGCCTGCTAGATTCGCATCCTGGCTCGCGAGCCGTCTGTAGCTCAAGAGATCTATTGTGCGCTCTTAACAAGCTGATACTCACTCGCCCTTCAGGTGAGCGGGCACCTCAGCTCCGGGCATCCACAGAGGGCGTGAAGCTGCCATCACGCGGACATTGCGAGCCTGCAAGCCCAGAGACGCACGTCAGAGCTGCACGCTGAAAGCTTGTAACATTGTACTGTTTGCTCGAACAAGTACCTTGCTGCTCACACGCGCAGCGAAGGCTGTCCTGCTGTTTGCGACAAGGGCCATTTTGGCTGTGTCTGTGGAAGAAGGTGGGCGAGGAATCAGCTGGTGACACCACGACAAACCACCATATCGCTGGTTGCAGGAATACCCCGCAAGCGGTGAATCCCCTGCTGAGATCTCCCAGCTCATCTTGCGTGTTAGGACTGACCTTAGATCTCCCCAGTGGTGGAACGGCTCGCAAAGCACAGACCTTGCACAGGCATAATGCAATTTGTTCATCAGTGTTGTTGCAGGTTGCGTGGGCTCATGCACCCTGGGCTGGCGCGCCAATTGAACGCGATCGCGCTACTGGTTCAGGCACAGCAGCAAGGCACTCTTCAGCCCACACATGACAACATCAGAAAAAGGGTTTTTGGTTATCAGAGACTTGTGGAATGGTCGGTTGCAGCATTGACGTAGTCAGTGTGGGTTGCAACCGTCGACAGGCACAGCAGGTTCTGTGCTCCATAATATTTCGCTTCTCAAATCGTCAATAGAAAACAATATGGACCCTGAGTGTCGACAATAGTGTGACTTTCGTTCGCGCTGGCTCCAAATTCCTGGATCTGACTGAAGGCTGCCCTCCTGATGGCTTAAGTATGGCAGATGAGACTCAGTCGCAGAGCGTAAGTCACATATCATATGTGACGTCAGAGTCTGATATGTCATCTGGATAATCTGCCATTGGTATCAGCTAGAACAGGGGCAGGTGAGAACATGCGTAAGTATATAGACATCTGTCAGTTCATTTGTGTTGTCAACAATTTGCCAGCTCGTCCAATGTTGCGTGGCCCTATCTCTTTCACATGTGTCGCTACTGTGAACAACTTAACAGGACAAAGTGCAACAGTGTGTAACTATTTGTAATGGTTATTGCCTGATCTGGGCTGGCAAATGCAAGTCACCAAGCAGTTGGATTTTCCAACGGAAGCCTTAACAATGTTTGTTTTGCTAGCTTGAGTGGCTCCAGGATGAGTGATTGCAACATCAACTCAGCGTCTTGCCCTCTTGGCAGTACACTAGCGGCCTGACAAATTTATGATTCTATTAAAATTGATAGTGGCACTAGTACGCAACAAAGATAGAGCATATTTGCCTGGTCTGTTGCCAACATTTTGAGTCAGTGCCCAGTAGCTGGCGTTTGGTCGCAAGTGCCGCCACTGTGCGTTTGGTTGCAAGTGCGGCCACTTGCTCTTGGTTTTCCCAGGTGATTGATTGATCTTGGTTTTCCCAGGTGATTGATTGACATGATGGAGGGTGGCAGCAGTGATCAGCGCAGATTAGGTCATAGCGGTCCAGTGGCGAGACCAAGGCAAGTGGGACATGTTGCAGTTGGCTGACTGTTCATGCATGTTTGTGATTCAATCACCTTGCATTGCATGCATGAGACCCTCTGATGATGCCAGGCCCGGACACAGCCTGAGCAGCCTAGGAGGGCTACTGGAGGCAATGGCAAGAGAAGTCAATGCATGCAGCATCATAGTGATCTAATCACCTTGAATGTCAGTTCATCTGCCAGCTCATGCAATGTCGCATGGCTCTATCTCTTTTACATGCAGCATCATCCCTGGGCGGTGACCCCTCTTTTGCATGCAGCATCATCGTGATCTGATCACCTTGCATGTCAGCTCAATTGCCAGCTCATTCATCATGTAAAAGAAATTGAGCCATGCAACAAGTTGAGATGCAATGGCAAATGCGCTGACATGCGTGGGGGGCGCCACCCTTTGTGTGATGCTCAAGCTTGTGCCTGCCTCGGCTGTCCGGCTGTCCACCTGAAACTCATGAGTATCACAGTCCTTCCACATCACATCATTACCTGAAAAAAAAGGGAACCAAAAGTCATCATGTCCGACATCTCTTGAAGAGAACAACTCAACCCGGGCTCAACATGGTGTGATGGCGGCCTGACTCAGGCAGCATGGTGTCAGTGAAAGGTTGTGAAAGAAATTTAGCCATGCAGCGACTTCAACAACAGAAGTTCTCAAACTTTGGTAAAAGTATGATGAACAGCCTCAGACCTTGAGCAAATACTAGTCGCTGTAAACAAGTAGTATTAGCCACCTGCGACATGTTACCCTTGCCTGGGTCTCGCCGTTACACCGCTATGTACTATACTGCTCTAATCACTGCTGGCATCTGTTGTCACGAACACTGGGTAGGTGGTACCTGGGAAACACAGCTGGCTTAGTGTGTGGGGCCAACACCAACTTTACAACGCGGTGTGGCAGAGCGTCTGTGTTGACCACACATAACATCATGTGATGGCATCTGGTTGCCTTGACGCTATCTATGACGCTACTGCAGCGTCGCTGCCTCTGCATAGGTGACAGCTGTGGGCTGCTGCCAGGTTTTACCATGGCTCTTGCCCTGTTGCCCCAAAAACATTTTTCTGGGTCCAGGGTTTGGCATTGCCCAAGGAATGTAGTGCCTGCCACTTTGTGATCAATTTCCTACAATCTTTGACAGCAGAACTCTGTGCATGTGCCTCTTGTAAGAAGTGTAAGGAGTGCTGCTATTTAGCCAGATATGCAGCAGTAGGCCATGCTTGCAAGGCAATCAGCACGGGTATCAACGGCGTTGATAAGTGCATCCCGTGCTGGTATAGCTAGCTTCGTGCCGCCTCTTGTTAGGCCCAAGCGTTTGCTGGTAAAAGCGATGTCAAGCGAGGCTGAAGCGGCCCGGCAGGCAGCGGGGTAAGTTCGTGCCCACGGCAGCGTGCACAACAATTAAAATGTTATATGGTATGTGGAGAAGCTCTGTTGGGTGGGTGCAAGCCAGCTGGCTTAGTCTGTAAGTTGCATGCATACTGATCTGGCAGATGGCACAGTACTGATCAAGAACATCCAAGAGTCAAATTGCTCAGCTGCCGCCTCAACAGGGCTGGAGCTTCTGCTTCTCACCAACCCTGGTCTGCAAATGGGTCATGGCAATGCTGTTGTGCCCCTGCAATGCTGCAGCTTGGCAGACGCTGATGGCCCTACCTTGTTTGACAAGATAGTTGCAAAGCAAATCCCTGCCACCGTCATTTACGAGGATGATCAAGCGATGGCATTCAGGGACATCAATCCACAGGTAGCTATCAGTAAAGCACGGGAACCTGCCTCATCACGGCAGGCCATCTGGGTCAACTTCCTGACGGCCCTGAGCGGTGGTCCCACAGGGCGCTGGTGATACATCCATGCCTGGAGTTGCAAGCATGTGATTGCTCATACCAGCTCAACGGCTACTGTGAATAATAGAAAGCCCTTAATACTCTCAGGCCGCATTTTCCCCCGAGCTGCTACCAGCTGCTGCAAGTCTTCACTACAGAAACCTTCCTTGATGCTGGTGCTCCCCTCAGGCCCCCAGCCACTTTCTGGTGATCCCCAAGAACCGCAATGGCTTGACACGCCTGAGCAAGATGACTGAAGAGCACAGAGCGCTCGTGGGTCATCTCATGTATGTGGCACAGCTGGTGGCAAAACAGGGTGAGTGCTGCTGTCGCTCAATGCACCTCCGGATCTACCTGCTGCACCAGGATGATTCAAGCCTATCACCTGCTGGACTGCTGGCTGACAACGTTCTTGAACGTTATGATAGGAACTTATGGTCCTACTTTGCATCCAGATTCCAACTGTGCTGGCTGCTTTGTGGGTGACTATGACGTTGAGCCTTTGGCACCAGGTGCCGTCAGCAGACCAGTACTATCAGAACATCATGGCCGCAAAGGCCTGGGCACATGATGTTAAGCTTTTCATTTCATCATCAAGCTTTTCATTTCATCGTCGTGCCATGTGGCAGTCGTCCTGCATAGTAGCATCAAGGAGTCCTTTGGAACAGGTTTTCTTCCAGATGAAGTCCAGCATCTGATTGAGGGATTCTGAGCCATGCATTGGTACACCTGCAAGAGGTGAATCAGTTGAGATGTGGTGCTTGTACATGCCTTGAAGTGCGCCGCCAACATTGTGCGCAGGCATTGGCAACATCTGATCATGCTGAAATCACTGACAGCATCCACCTCTGCTATGCTGCTGCTGCCATGGGTGTGGGCCTTCAGAAAACCTTTTGGATGGATTTCGAGTGGTGATCAATGACGGACCTAATGCTTGTGAGTATGACTGGATGAAGAGAAGCACTCCATAAACATTTAGGCCGACCTCAAGCCTGTCATTTGCCCATGAACCTATTGCCTATGAACCTTTCCAGCAAGTGTTGATAGCAGCAGGGCCTGGACGTCATCATCCCGCTGCTTATGTGCACCCCTGTCACCCAGCTGTGGTTTGACACATGAAGCATGCAGGGTCATTCAAGTGCAGCACTCAGCAGGCAAGCTGGAACCACTTCACTACTAAAGCTTGCTCAACTGCAGGTGCACAGCCCGGCGCTTGCATCACATGCCTCTCTGCCTTAGCCAAACAAGAGATGCAGCGCTTTTGCAGCCCTTATTACTGACTCCTTCTGATCCTGCTGTCTGTGCTGTGTACAGGTCAATCAGTGTATCATCTGCATCTGCATGTCATGGGCGGCCGTCAGCTGACCTGGCCACCAGGGTAAGGCGGGGCGGGTGCCTGAGGCTGTGTGTGTCTGATTGCTGCCAATGGCTGTCGCCTTAGTAGAGAACGCCTTGCGTATGCCGTCAAATATGGCAGACCACCCTGTAAATTAAATTGGTGAAGAACGTTCCTGGATTGCATACAGTTTTTTGTACCTGGCAGTCACTGGCAACGGTTGCCTGACACTGCTACAAGGGAAACATCTCCCTAGGGAGATCTCCCTAGATAGGCGCCTATCTATCGCTTGTCTGGTACAAGTTGCTTTCCTCCAAGCACCAGGAGCACATGATGTCACACGTGTTACAATTTCAAGCGCCTTTTACGGCTGAACACGGAGACTCTGGGTCTGGTTCGGAACCAGAAGCCCTTCTGACCATTGAACTGCTGTTGAATATGTGGTATGAGGGCGGGCAGTCTGAGACTGCTCTGCTTGAAATTAGTGTGTGCAGTGGTTGTCTCGTAACCCGTCTACGCCTTGAAGGCGTATCACTGGAATGTGGTGTGTTAGCGTGTTGGTCAGCTAAAACTACAGCCTAGTGATTGAGTGTAGGTGAGGCGATGGGGCGACATGCAGTACCCGCCATCTACCAATCCCGGTTGTTGAACAACTGGCTCAAATGAGCTTGCTGTATGTGTATACCTACTGTGATCAAATACTGTGCTATGCCCAATGAGCCTGTACTTGGTTCGCTAACGGGCGGGTTGCACTTGTGTAA
>JABEVS010000409.1:0-35281 GCA_018290735.1 Coelastrella sp. MACC-549
CAGTGGTGACACCGCCACACGGCTGGGGCAAGTATATTTTAGCCCAACTATCGATCACTCCCAACGCGATGGGACGTTGGTAAGGGCGCCCAGAGAACTGAGAAATCCGCCCCGGTTCAGAATCGAATTCGTGCCCTTTTCAGACACCTTTTTAAGTCGACCATCATAACCAGTAGACCACGTGTTTACCGTCCCGCCGGACACTGCTTGTTGCAGACTGCTTTCTGGTGCTACTTCGGATGCATGGCACTCACCCCCTGCTGTTTGATTGACAAATTGATTATTGTAACTGCGCTACTTGCGAGGTCACGATGGAAACTGGATCGTTCAAGCGCGACCGTTCACCTGCAGCATGGAGGCTATAAGGAGGACAGACTCGCTGGTTTCCGCCCTTCGGTCCCCTGCATGTGTGGCTGGACGACTGGACGGAAACTAACCAGTTTTCAATCTGCTGCAGGTGATACTAGAAGTGATAGATGATAGGAGGGCGTGGAAGCAGAATCTCAGAAGTGGCAGCTGCACATGAAACGGTAGGGGACCTTGCATTCTTTTATAATATATAAGTTACCCATTAGCCATAGCGATCCTGCCATCGGCCCCGCGCCCCATTTCAGAAGCGGACAACAACAATCCATGCTGAGCGGTTCGACCGCCATTATGCTCACATGACACCGTAGTTTCCAAGCAGTAGTCAGGTATTGTGCAATACACGGCAACACACATTGTAGTGTACCAACGGAGCCCCATACATCATCGGACACAAAACGCTTGCGTTCTTTTGTCACTAATCACTCTGCTGGCGGCCATGGCTCTCGCAGCTTGTCTGTGCTCTGTCCTGCTACCAGCCCAGGTAGTTTGCGCTCTAACAGACTCCCAACTGCCTCCAAGTCAACTTCTAGTCCTGCTTGTGCATGAACCAGCAAGCATTCCCGCCCATGGCACTCTGGGGCAGTCCACTTGGCATAACGTGTGTGGGATGGCTCCTTGTACCTGATAGACGACAAGCAGTGATGCATTGCACAAGACACACCATTGTGTTGGTGCTTGCCAATGGGATACATGCTGGGCATCTGCCAGTACCAATCAGTTGAATATACATAAAGCCGCATATGATAATAAGAATAAATAGTACTTTGCAATTGTGAAGGGGGAAACCACCCGAGAACAAACACATAAAGCCGCATATATGATATAGCCATCTCGGAGGTGTCATTGAGGTGGTGTGAACCTTTCAGGAGTGCTTGATTGATGACTGTCACCATTGCTGCTTTCCAGCAGTGATCAATACATACTGATTATTGTTATAACTTATACTTTACCTTGCGGCCATGGTAAATTATTTACTAATGATTCTTGTCAAAGAGGGGTGTTGTGTAGGCTGTGAGCGGCTATCCATCGTTCTAGAGCACAAGTCATCCCTTCGCAGCCATACTATGCTTAGTAAGTTGGTAGCGCATCACATTGGCAAATGTATGCATACTATGCATCATACATACATCATCACACAGGTATCCTGCAAACTATACATACTATGCATTAAAATCATACATGATGCATCCACTGAGGCTTGTATGGGAGGGGTTCTGGGGTGTTTTCTCTCTTCACAATTGAGATCAGAGAATCATGCACTCCGCCTTGTCCAAACTTGGATTGTATTAACTGGGTACGGTAGATTTAAGGCACGGGGACGATGGCAGAACTGCTATGGCTGCAAAGTAATGCTTATTGTTCACTGAGGCTCTTGCCCTTCATTCTCAGAATGTAGTACGATTTCTCTCACTTGCAAAACTTTGCCTCCAGAGGTCGCCAGGCCCAGTGGTGCAGCTGCCCAGTGCTCTGTGTAATATTGTAATACAGTGTGCTGACATTCCGCCACTCCCACTTGTATGGCAGCAGCTCCAACACGGCGGCACCGGGCGGCAGCAGCACGGCGGAGGCGAGCAGCGGCCCGTGCCGAGCGACGAGGAGTCCGGTGTCGGACATGGTGGCCATGTGGGACAGAAACGGGGCGCCCATGGTCAGAGACACGCTGCGCACCTGCAAATGTAGCGCAAAAAACATTTAAAGTTAATTAATAGGTTACAATCGTGGATACATGCAATCTTGGAACCAACACTGTACTGGGGGATATATTGTATATATTCTGTACTTTGTGCGAAGTTTGTCTTAGGTAAACGGAGATTTGGGTCATCTGATGCTCCATGCTGTATATTTTCTGCAGTCATTTTGTGGAATAATGTTCATGTACGTCGCCGGATGCATGTGACTGACAACACAAACAAAATGCAGTGTGCAGCAGAAGGTTCATGTGAAGAAATTAGCAGCAGTGCACGGAATTGAACTTCACGCTGCTGACAACCTGGCAGTGCAATGAGCAGCATAATGCATGCAATGTTGATAGGTAGATTTCCAATCACGACGAGTCGGCGCCAGGCCTGGTGGCAATTCCCTTGGTCCGCTTTGAAGCTTGAGTTGACTTCAGCCATGATGTTTTGAACAAACTGCCACACGCACCTTGAATCCGTATGGTTTTGTCACACTTCTGAGCATGTTTACCAAGGCGTGATGGTTCACCACTGGCGGGTAGTCCTCAGGATACAACAACACCGTCACAACACGTGGAGCTGCTGCTGCTGCTGCTGCTGCTGCAGCTCCAGGTCTGCTGCTGCCAACCACCTGCTGCTGCTGCTGCTTGTGTTGTGGAGTATCCCACAGGTGCCTGGCAGCAGCAGCAGCCCTGAAGTCAGTCGCTAGGCTAGGTCTGTTAAACCCCACTTCATACCCTGTCCTCCAAAACCCTTGCCAAGCTGCATCACTGCCTAAAATCTGGCCTTCAGCTGCGGGTGGTACCTTCTGTCCTGCTGCAGGAGTTCGGACATCTGCTGCTGCTGCTGCTGCTGCAGGGTTCAAGAGTGCTTCAGGTGTCTGCGGTAGGGTTCTGTGAGGCATGCCCAAGATGGAATATCTATCTTGAATAACAACAATGTTCTCAAATAACATCCAACTGTGAGCACACCAGGCTGTTAAATCGGCATCACCCAGCAGCAGAGGCAAGGGTTTATCCCAGGGTACCACCCCAGGAGGAAGCTGCTGTGGTTTAGTGCCTGCTGCTGCTGAACCTTTCTGCACTGCTGCTGCTGCTGCTGCTGCCGAACCTTTTTGCACTGCTGCTGCTGCTGCTGCTGCTGCTGCTGCTGTTGGCGGCCAGGTTGGTGTTGCAGGATCAATTGCCAGCGCCAAAAACTCCTTTGGCCAATTGTACAAGATCTCCGGCTTCACGTTCGCCAGGAATATCCTGTCTATTGTGTTATAACGTATGTTATAACTGTCAGGCGGCTGCTTGAGGTGCTTCGTCCAGTTTGGATTACTGAACGTGCTGAAGGTTGGCAGGAGGATCTCGGCCCAGTGCCCCAAATTATCAGGGAAGGCTGGGAAGGGAAAGTCAATGAAGAGTGTAACACCAGGCACATAACAAACCTGCAACCAGCAGCAGCAGCAGCAGCAGCAGTTTCATCAGCAGCAGCAAATCTCTTTCAAGAAGTTGAAAGTGCTTTGGCCCTTTTCACAAGATTGAAGAAAGAAGAACTGTAGTGGTTCATCATGATGATCATCATTGGCAGCAGCAGCAGCAGCAGCAGCAGCAGCAGCAGCAGCAGCAGCAGCACGCAATGCAGATTTGTTTCCTGCAACCTACTTACCCTCAGGTTGTCCTGGAAAGCATTGCTGTTGGTTGTTGGCAGCAGCACAAGCTGATTATTCACAGACATGCCAGCATCAATGCCGTCACTGCTGCTGCTGCTGCCAGGTGATGGGCTGCTGCTGCTGCTGCTGCAGGTTCCAAGCTCATCAGTCTCACTGGCGTGACAGCTGTCCCCACCACTGCTACTTGCATTGTTGCTGCTGCTGCTGTTGCCATCGCTGCTGCCATCATTGCTGCTGCTGCTGCTGCTGTTGACCACTGCGTACCATCTTCTGTTGTGGTGATAGAGGTTGTGGTACACTTTGAACATGTTTCCCCCCCACGACATTGAGGTAGGTTCATCAGCAGCAGGAAAAGCTGCCGGCTTGCCATAATGGCAGAATGACGGCGGCATAACAGTGACAACATGACTGCTGCTGTTGCTTCTGCTGCTGTGTGTGCTAGTGGATGGGCTGCTGCTGCTGCTGGCTGGAGTCGTGGTTGGTAGTGCCAACAGCAGCAGCAGCAGAAGATGCTGCATCTGTCGGGGCAACACTGTGGTTGGTTGCAACTAGCCTTGCGGCCGTCTTACGAGATGGACTTGCCCGTAACAAGCGTTCATGACGCTACGGACTGAGCAAGGTTGAAATCATATGGCATCTCACAGGCCAAAACAGTACCTGCTGCTCACCAGAACTACAGAGTAATCACGCACGTGCTGTGTGTGATGGGAATCCCTGAACTTTTTGCTACAAAAAAACACTTGATGGTCCTCAGCGCAGACTACGCCAAGTAGTGGTTGCGCTGAGTGCGACCACTCATGATTCTGATCAGCTGCTTCTGCTAGATACTTTCTACACGCTTGCCTCAAAAACTCGTTTCGTAATGCTATGATGTACAAACGCACAGACACAATACATTGATACCTGGCCACCAACGGCCGATGCCAGATGTCCAGCATCGGCTGCGAGGCAACGAAGTGTGTAACGGTCGGTACCTGACAATGTTCAGCAGCTGCTCGATCCCTCACCAAACAGACCATTACTGCGTTTAACATTCTCGAAGCAGCTGTGGACGTTTCAGATTCCAGTGATAGTGCAGTATTAAACAAGAACAGCAACCTGACCATCAACGATGTGGCCAGACATAGACAAGAAGGCTGAAGCTATCATGCGCGCGTCTGAAGCAGCCATACGATCGTCGGAGATAGTTATGTCTGATCTGGAGCCTCCCTGGGATGGTAAGTCCAGCTTTGTTGGTGGCAGCAGACCATCAACTATCTGCTGACTGCCCAGCAGTTCAACGTAAAAATATTCAGCTCAGGGAAAACTTCAAGACACAATGCAAGTCAACATTATATCATGTGTAACAAGGTGCAAATATTGTATTATTTTGCAGGCTATGGAGGTTTAGTGAGAGTTTGTGATGACAAGGAATTTAATGAAAGGGGAGTAGTCAGAGCAGTAGTACGACCTGCACCACCAGTGCAACCCAACAAACAGCAGCAGCAGCAGGAGAATACATCAACATCAACTCCAGCAGCAGCAGCAGCAGCAGCAGCAGCTGTTGCCCCCAAAGCACCAACTGCTGCCAGCTCTGCCACTTATGCATCACCATACACTGCACAAATAGCAAACGACAGCAGCAGCAGCACCACTGCTGCCAATGCATTTCACGCAATCAGCAGTGGACTAAACCTGCATGCACATGCTGGGCCAGTGTCTATTCCTCACATCTCAGAGATTCAGCAGTGCAGCATGACAGCAGCAGCACTGGACCAGCTTAGCAGGGTAGGCTTCAGCCATAATACAGACCCACCACCACCACCACCAGCAGCAGCAGCAGCACCGCCGGCAGCAGCAGCAACGCCGGCAGCAGCAGCAACGTCGGCAGCAGCAGCAACGTCGGCAGCAGCAGCAGTAGGTGTTGAGGATGAGTTCAGAAGCACTGCAGCATTTCTAGCCAGCCTGAGCAAGGATAGCGCTGACAGTGACGGTGATGGATTTGGATTTGATGCTGCTGCTGCTGCTGCTGCTGGTGGCGGTGATGGTGGTGGCAGCAGCTGGGTTGAAGATTATGTGACAGCATTAACAGACAGTGATGATGACGCTGCTGCTGGTGCTGCTGCCGCTGGTGCTGCTGCCGCTGGTGCTGCTGCCGCTGGTGCTGATAACAATGATGTCACTGCTGCTGCTGCTGCTGCTAAGGATGATGACAGCAGCAAGGTGTCACCTGCTGCAGCAGCAGCAGCAAAGGATGAGGCAGCAGCAGCAGCAGGAGGAACCTCATTAGGGAGCTTAGGAGACAAGGAAATTAGTATCAGCAGCAGCAGCTGTGGCAGCGCAGTAGAGCAGCAGAAGCTTGACATTTTGCTGCAAGACATATTTGCAGCAGCAGAGGATGAAATCAAACACAAGCGAGCAGCAGCAGCAGCAGTGGAGTCACCTGCAGCTGTTGCTGCAAAAAGGAAGCAACACTCTGCAATAATACATGCTGCCAACAGCAGCAGCAATGTTGCTGGCTATTCTAGAGCGCTTGAGCATCAATCACAGAATGCTGTGAGAGCACAGTCAGTGATGCAGCAGCAGCAGCAGCAGCAGGGTACCGAAGATGCAAGCAACAGCACAGCTACACAGCTAAAACTGCTGCCAGCAGCAGCAGCTGCTGCTGCAGAAAAGGCAGAAATCACTGCAGCAGCACTTGAGGCTGGAAACAGTGCTGTGTTGCCTCCTAATCCTGGCAGCAGCAGCAGCAGCAGCAGCAATAGGTCAGCCGATGCAGTGGATGCAGTCAGCGCTGCTGCTGCTGGCCTCAACGCTGCTGCTGCTGCTGCTGGCGTCTGTCATGATGATCTGAGATCAAGGCATGATGGATCAGAAGATGTGACAGATCTGATCACAGCTGCACAAGAGGCAGTGGAGCTGGAGCTGAAGCATGGGCCAGGCCTAAGCACCGCTGCTGCTGCTGCTGCTGCTGCTGCTGCCACGGGTGGCAGCAGTGTTGATAAACTTCCTGATCAGGAGGTGAACAGTGCCAGTGGCAGCAGCAGCAATGGGGATCAAGATGAGCTGTGCAGCGAGGTGGCAGATCTGCTTGCTGCTGCTGCAGATGAGATTGCTCTTGAGACGGCACATGGCACAGCTGCTGCTGCTGCCAGCTGGGATCTTGACAGTATGCAGTCTCGCATCGCTGCTCTGGAGAGTAGTGCTACTGCTGCTGCTGCTCCTGCCTCCAGCGGTGCAGCAGCAGCAGAGGAGGAGGAAGAGGATTTGGCGGCACATCACACTGCTGGTAGTGCCAGTGTAGATGACAGGTCAGAGAGTGAGGAGATTACTGAAAATGACAGTTATAACAGAAGTGATAACGACAGTGACAGTGATGATGAAGAGGTGATTGATGATCTGCCAATTGCTCCCAGCCACTCAGCTGTGGGCCCCAATAAAAGCAAGCCTTCTCAGCAGCAGCAGCAGCAGCAGCAGCAGCGGCGGCGGCCGCCTAGGAACAGGTAGACAGGTACTACTGGCAGCAGGAGCAGAGCTGGTTGTGGCAGCGGCGATAGAGGCAGGAGACATCCTTGATCAGGCCAAAGAGACTTTTGTTGGATGTCTAATATGATTCATGGCCATGGGTGTTGTCTTTGTCATGTACGCAGCGCGGGCAGTGTGATATTTCATTGCAAATAATAAGATTATAAGAAATAATAAAATTTAAGATTATAATCATAAATGAATGAGGGAGCAGCCGTCGTCATTCAGCAAGCCGGGATGTTGAGGAACTGCGATAGTGCAGGCTCCGAGCCTGCTTCAACCGGCAGTCTTTCCTACTACTACTGCTGCTGCTGCTACTACTGCTGCTGCTGCTGCTAGTTTGCTGCTGAAGGCGGCAGACGCTCACAGTACGCAACAGGCACCATCACCTGGCAGTACCTGTGCTGCAGCTAGCTCTTGCTGCTACGTATGGCATGTCACATAGGCTAGTACTGCTGATGCCAATAATGTTTTCAGACTGTGTTCGCTACCACAGCAAAAGCCTGTGATGCTCACAATTGACTGCTGCCTGGCAACCGTTCTGAGAACGGTTCTCGGCAGGACACAGCCTGTTGCAATGGTTGTAAATGGAAAATGTCTAGTGTTGCTGCTAGCCAAGTTGGCGGTCATGTGCTGCGAGCGCACGTCAAGCACAGCCAGATCCTGGAATCAAGATTTCTATTTAATATAGATAGTGAGCGCTGATTCAATCTTGGCAAGCGCTAGTGCTTCTCGCCCTGCTGAAAGAAGGGTTTACACATGCACACATGTGTATACCCTGCAGTACCACCGTTGCGGCAACATGCATTGCCTCCAAAAGGGGAATTCATTGCGCAGACCTTGCAACTGCAGCAATACTATTGCCTGAGGTTCTGCTCCTTCCTCACAGAGGACAGAGTTGGCAACTCTATCAGCCATTTTTACTTAAAGCATTGCTTGGTGGCAAAAACCATTACTCTTGACTGCAATTGCTATTCGAATATTTGCACGCAGGTCTTACTCAACTTCATTCCGTTGTGACTACGCATGCGTCCTGCGCAGGAATGACACTGTTAGTAACATCATGCACGCTTCACTCCTACATCGCTTGCGGAGTGTTGCAGCGGCGAGCAGCTACAATCCTGCACGTGACAGAATTGTCAAGAAGACTATCTGCTGCGTCCAAATTGAGTTACAACAAATTTGTGCAGTCTGGGGCTGACATCCACCTCGCACTTGCCTCCATCGTCTTTTGCAGGAACAAGACTTCGTGTCAGTGCATAGCAAGCTTTGATATGTATCATAACAGCAGATGTAGTCCCGGAACGCCCTGACTGGCTTTGAGCTTGATGTGAGTGACTTTAGTCATTCTGGAGCTGCAGCTGCAGCTGCGCAGCAGTGCTATCGTTCGCGTTCGGTGCAGTAATTCAGTTGATCTTGATTATCACATCAGATCGAGACTCTGTGACAGGCCCTAGCATGGCTCTCTATTGCTACATGCCGCGGGATGCTCGTCACTAGACGGTCTGGTCTGGTATGGCATAATATGCCATATTATGCATATTAAGCATGCATTGATCATATGATCAGGAGTCGATTGGAACCTGCATGACATATCGATACGACATGTTGGTCGCTGCTTCTGTAGGCTACTAGTCTCCTTGAGAACCCGGATTACAACCCGACATCCATCCAACCGTTGGCAGTGCTCAGCTGCCGGGCAGCGCCAGAAGGAAGTCCCGTCATCAATTGCAATAGAAGAATGTGCCACATGGCTGCTGCTCCAGCAGGCAATGCGACAGCAGATCAACCCACAGGTGCAGGTCAGTCTGTTGGACAGGCCTTAGCCTCAGTGAGGCCGCCTTCAAGGCTATAAGTTAGTGCGGCACTGAGTGCACAAACTTTGCATTGCAGCAGCACATGGGGCCAAGCACCTTCAACCAAGACATCTTACATAATACATAGTCCGGGAGACAACAGTCCTAGAGCAGAACCTCTATATTTCTAGAAACGTAAGCAAACGTTTGGTACATACCGGTATCAGATTAAGTAGGCCTACTTAATCTGATAGTAGAAAACTTTAAAGTTCAGCACATAAGACATTCATTTTTTTGTTACTAAGTTAATATTTTCGAGTACAAAATCCTTCATGCTCACTTGTTTCAAGTGCATGCCCTGCAGAAGCCTTTGCATATGCACGGTGCATGCTGAGTGCCCAGCACTGGCAAGCGCTGTTGGACTCCAAGTAACACCATTGCATATTCATAAGTCATCACTAGTGGTACTCAATTGTTACTTTGACCGTACGGTGAGTCAGTGACTCAGCCAGTTGGGCAACCTGACCTCTTTCCAAGCAGTACAGCATGTACCACACTATTGCCAAAGTTTGTTGCTTTGATATTAAACAGGCGCTGAGATTGCCTTGGTGACTGCCCCAGTGAGCAGCAGAATCCCAGGACATGCCCAGGGAGTTGGATTGGTGTATGTCAGGGTTGAAATGGCCCCCACCTCCGTTTGGGACAGGTTGCTAGCAATGTGTGGGCTTCAAAAAGGCAGCCATTCCCCCATCACCGTGCCACCTGAGCTAAGTGAAGTGCCGATTTGTACCTGGGACCGCAAGCTTCAAAGGCGGGCGGTCGAATCTAAACTGGAGCTCTACAACCTGGTGCTCTTCACTGTTGAGGGAGCAGTGCCAGTCGTTGACCAACAAGGCTACATCATTCAGACATTTGAGGATGGTGCTGTTGTCAACGTCCAGGCTCTTGCAAAACCAGGTATGACACTATCATTCTAGGTATGACTTGTTCACCAGTGAAGGCACACTCATCAATGAAAAATCCAGATCAGAAATCCAGATCAGAAAAATTCTGATTGGGTACAGGGTAACTTACCCTGTACTCAATCAGAATCTACTCAGTTGCCAACAATTTCAGTCACTGGCAGTACTTTGATATCTCTCAGCGAACTTCGTTGAGAATAGTATGAGACCCAGCTTGGCCAGCCGCTGAGCCTCATACCAAGATGTCATATCAGAGTGATTATGCGTGTATGGATGGCATGTACATGATAAATATCACGCATCACATACATAGAAGATGGCAGTAAATGCTATGGCTGCAAAGTACTTATTATTATTATTATTATTATTATTATTATTATTATTATTATTATTATTATTATTATTATTATTATTATTATTATCATATAGAAGAAGAAAGAGACATGCAGCAGGCACTGGGTGCTGCACTGCATGGCATGCGCTGACATGCGTTCAACCAATTTGGGTCTCCACCCATGTGCATCCGATATATGTACACAAGTGTACATTGAATGCTTGTGGACATATATGCAGCCGCTATATATCATATCTGAGTCACTGTTGGCAACTTGTAGTTGTTGATAAGTTGCCAACTATGTTGCAAACCGCAGGTGCTGCTAGGACCAGTGCCAGTAATGACGACAAGTGTCTGCCCGAAGGGATGTGATCGTTTCTTTTCTTCACCGTTTTTACCTTGTATGGTGCTTGGACACTTGGCACATTGATGGGCACAGAAATATTGCATGCCATGCAATCGTGGTGCGATTGAACCACATTTAGGCTGACCATTAACAGTGCCGTGTAATCTTTCTTTTTGGTGTTGCCCCCATGAGCCATCAGTTGGCTCCTTTCGGGTGGAAACCCTTGAGGTAACTTGTAGTAGTAGTAGTAGTAGTAGTAGTAGTAGTAGTAGTAGTAGTAGTAGTAGTAGTAGTAGTAGTAGTAGTAGTAGTAGTAGTCAATGAGAAAATTAAACAATATATATTTATGTGTTGAGAATTATGATGATGATTTGTATCCCCATGAGCGACCATGTCAGCTCCTCCGGGGTGCCCCTCTGGGGCCAGGTTGGTATGGTATGGTATGGTATGGTAATTATTTAATCACCTTAATTTGCAGTGCGCCAGTGGTGCAGAAGAGACGATGGGCCATCGTGACGGTCACGGTGACAACCAGTGACTGATTGTGGTGACCTGGGGTCGTGCCCTTTCCTTGTGAAGCCACTTCACACACACAAGGACTGTGCCTACAGGGATTTTTTTCGAGTTTCTGACATTCAATGAGACTGAGTCTCAGACGAGTTGGGCCTCTGGCAAGTTGCTGCCATTACTAATTAGTATTACAATAAGCTTAGGCTAAGCTGCTAGTACTGTCAACTTTTAGCTGCTGTAGCAGCAAATTGCTGGCAGTGCCATTGCCTATGGTCATTGTCTTGCCAAGCCTTGGCATCCTTTTCACACTGAGTGTTGCTGTTGTTCATATATATATATATATATTAGCCATAGCAATCCTGCCATCGGCCCCGCGCCCCATTTCATTGCTGTTGTTCATGCCATGAAGGGGCTGTTAATAATAATAATCAGTACTTTGCAGCCATAGCATATACTGCCAATGGCCCTGCGCCTCAAATCTACCCAGTGAATTCTATCCACTCCAACAAGGGGCTGTTGTTGCCAATGATATCATAACCCGGTTATACCAGTGGTATGTCTTATGAACTCATCTTCAAAGTTTGTGAATGCTGAAGCTTCACTTAAGACTTAAGACTGTACAGTCCGACTGTACATGGCATGTCACGATCAGATGATTTTGAAGGGAAGTTCCTTGGGTAACTAGTTACCAGTACCGGTAACGGTCGGTGCAAACCGGAGGCAGCAATGTATCCCTGGCCAAGAGCTCAGTATACTGGGGTGTCATATCCGGGATCGGAAGTGGCTTGGAATTGTACTTAGCCACCCTTGTCGGATGTCCCCACCTAGTAGGCCTATAGGGAAGCCTTCCCGGGAAGCCTTCCCTGATCCTTGGCTCTCGGCATTGCATGGGAGGGGCTCTCCGGTGGTTAAAAACAATTCAATCAGGTAGACACAAAACAACAGGGGGCTTGATCATATAATTATCATCCGAGTGATGAGTCATGCACTCCGCCTTGTCCGAATGTGGATTGAATTCACTGGGTAGATTTGAGGCGCGGGGCCGATGGCAGTAAATGCTATGGCTGCAAAGTACTGATTATTATTATAATTATCATCATGATGCGCATCCGATGACGGAGTGTAATGATGGCAGGATTGCTATGGCTGCAAAGTACTAATTGGTTTAATTTTATCATGACATTCTTGGTCAATGTCATGGCTGCCTCCAGTCTACCTGAGGAGCGACATGGAATGGTCAAACTAATGTACTTGCTACAAGCTCCACGCATGAGTCACGTTTTTGTAATGAAAGTGATAACCTCCCTACAACAAATCTAGGCTACTGTCTGAAAACAACATATCCAGGGTACTTGCCCACACTGTAAGGTGTTAGCCCTAAACATCATCACTGTCTGTGGGACTTCCGAGCTTGCTGCTGCTGTCACTGCCAGCTGCTCGACCTTCACTGCTCGTAGTGCCACTGCTGTTTGGCCACGGCAGGGGCCTAGTGCACCCACAAGCACTACACTCTGCATACTTGGCTGGATGATTCGCACGTTCGCAGTGCGTGAGGTACGCTTTGATGTCTATGTAACTCTTACCGCAGCTGCAGGAGTAGATTGATGGGGTGCTATGGGCAGAACCCAGGTTATAGTGACAGACCTCGCAAAGGGATGGCGATGAGTGCCAGAGCCGTAGTGCCCTGAACACCTGGCCAGCAACAAGTACATCCAGAGCTGCATACTTGACCTGCATCACAAAAGCCATGCATGTGTTAGCTGCATTGTCAATTGCAAGTGGGTATACAGCTGACTGGGTGTTCCTGACAGTTTGACCATAAGCAGCAAAAGCCAGGTACCTGGCAGCAGTAGCACCAGTCCATCAGCTGCAATAAGAAAGCTGCACATTCTGACCACCCCATCCTCCTGTCAACACCTGACTGGGCATAACTGAACGGCCGACTGTGCAGACCACTTATTGAGGCTCATGAAACAACCCGATTATTGATAATATGGAGCGATCACATGTCAGCTGATGCACTAGATAGGCGCCATGTCTGATGAGCGTTATGCAAGCACAATGCAGTGACAGATGTCGTACACATCACAGCCGGCTACAGCCCAGCACATAAAAGCTCAAAAACTCAGCCACTGGAAGCTTTTCTTCTAGCGGCACATCGCCAGTTATGCACTTCTACCCACCTGGTTCCTGCTGATGGTTGCCGCCTCCCAGTTGCTCATAGAGACCTTCTTGCTTTTGGGCAAGTTCAGCCCCAGGACCCTCTTTGTCAGCCGTGCCAGGCCAAATCCGCAATACCCTAACCCCTGGGCGACCTGCTGCAGGTCTAAAAAGCGCCCAAAGTCCTTGCTGCCCACCCCAAACGTGCTCTGCATCTTTGGCTCGTCACTGGAACCCCAGCTGAACCCTACAAGCTGAACTTTGGGGTCTTTTAGAAAGTCCTTCAACACTGGTGGCAGTCGATAGCTCATCCTGCATATAACCAGCATACACTTGACTGTTGAGTTTTGAGTTATAAAATTGACTGAAACTACATACTACCATGAGAGTTGCGGATGGATTCACGATAACAGCCCTGCGACAGCAACTGCCGAAGCACCAATGAAGGCTGTTGAGTGCCTGCTTTGGCCAACTAGTGAGACATTCAAAAACTAGTGCAGTAGCATATGGCACATGCATGGGCACTGGGCCTCCATCACACCAACATCAAACCCACTGATCTGATCGTGTAGCACATGTTCACAACACATCATGCTGCTGCTGCTGCTGCTGCTGCTGCTGCTGCTGCTGCTGAGACACATACTTCTCATCTACAACATGCTGACACTGGTCAGACAGGATTGCCACGGAGAAAGCAAAGCCCCTCACAGAGGTGCAGGGGTTCACTGCATGTTTTCTCACCTACAAACTCTGACTAGTACTGCCATCCTACTGCTAGCCAGCTGCAACAGTGCTACTGGGGTGAACCTGCGGCCAAACTCTGGCCTCCACTCCAAATCTATGGCAATGTAGGGGTCCTGCATGCTGGAGCGCAGCTGCTGAAGGGCGCTGGGGAGGTGCAAAGGGTTCTCAACAATCAGCACCTGAATAATCACAGACATAAACGGTTGGCAAACTCATTTATTTTTACGAGAGGGGACGTAACGCGTGGATACTTTCACCGTTCAAGACGGTACTCTCCACACTCGCCTGACACAAAGTTAATAAAAACCCAGATGAGTTTCAGAATCCGATCGGCAGATGAATTCATGAAAATGCCTCTTGGTGCAAATCTTCAACAATGCTCTAGACTTTCCTCTGGACTTCAGTTCTCAAACATCAACAGTGTTTCAACATCCTAGCCAGAGGCAGTGAGTGGTGAATGTGATGAAGTGGGCCTGCCAGCAGGTCTGCAAGCAAACTGGTCACATTCTGCATAAGAGGGTTCCAAGTTGAAAGATTCTGTATGGATTACCAGCTTCATTCAGAAGCCAGCCCACCAAACTAATCTAAGCTTTGAGATCCAGTGCCTGTCTGGTTGCCACTGAATATACCATGCATGACAGTTACTAGGTCATTCACAGCTTTATAACAACTTTTTAACAGTGCAATCTCTGCTGCACCTCGGCTAGGAGCTACCTGCACCAAGTCAAGAAACATCAACCACCCATTCCAGATAGCTCCTAGCTGAGGTACAGCAGAGCAACTGCCGACGGCAAGCACTGTTGACAGTGCTATCTTGCTGTCAAAGTCTGCAATTCACATCAACTGAAAGTCCACCATGCCAACAGCTGAACCTGGTCAAGTTGATGCACTGCTTGCCCTTTGGCAACATAGCTCTGAGCTTTGAGTTTGGCATCTGGTTCCAAAGATAGGTCCATGACTGTGATGCTGTCGTAGTAGCACGATCTTCACCCTCGCTCTTGCATAGACTACTAGCAAGCGTTGGCAAGTTGCCGCAAACAGAGCATTTGAGCAGGCACCTAGCTCATTTGCTCACCTGCAAGCCCTCCGGCATCTGCAGCCGCTCATATCCTGGCGCTATCTTGAAGCTCAGAGTGCTGTTTAGGTCAGCATCAAGCACTCGCGCCCAGTCAACATGAGGCAGCTTCACCTGAAGGCAGACAGGCCAACTTTTATTCTGAACATCACAATGACTGTTGACAGGTATGACTGCAGGCTGAAAGATCTTGAGTGTATAATTCCTTATTTGACTGTTGTTACCGATAACACAGACGATGAAAAGGCCTGCGGCAATATCCCAATGATGCTTAAGCTGTTGTGAATTTTGTTCTGTGAGACAGCTATACACCATGCCTGCCTGCTGCAGCAGGTTCTGGTCACACAGCATAACAGCCTGTTGCGCTCAAGTGTGCTTAAATTCAGCCAGCAAATTGGTTGCAAGTGCTGCTGCAGACACTGCTGTGGTTCAGTGCTTAAGTTGAGAGAACTCTTAAAGGAGGAATGCGATCCTGCATACCTGCGTATGGCACCACCCATGCTCAGAGCTATGCTTGCAATGTGAGGGGCAGGCAGGAACCTGCACAAACTGCTGCTGCTGCATCAAAGCCAGAGGTCTGGGGCCTTCTGCACTATAGATCGCTTGCATTCTTGCTGCCTGCTGACTGGGAATGCCGGATGCACCTCCTACTTGCTCCAACTGTTGCTGCTTTGCTTGCTGGTCTGGCTGCTGTGCTGCTGGCTGGTCGTCCAAACGCTCCTGCTCCTGTGGCAAAAGCACCTCAGTGTGGTGCTGCTGCTGGGGCACATGCTGCTGATGCTGGCCCTGCAACCGCTGCAGCACTGACTGCAGCTGCTCCAGCTGCTGCTGCTTTGGTGTGCTGCCATGCTGTAGAGCTGCAGTGCTCTCTGCTGCTGCTAAGGCTGCAGAGGCACCATGATGACCAGAGCCAGAAAACTTGTCTATAACAGCAGTGAGAGTGCTCTTATGACGTTTGCTCTGCAGATGTTCTACTGGACTACATACTGCAGTAGCTGCTGTGGACCAGGATAAGCCTGTACCGTTCTTGTGGACTGTTGCGACTGGTGCCATGGCTAATGTGCTCTGAGGAGCCCTGGGGATGTTGCTTGGGCTGTATCTAGCAGCTAGTAGTGCTTCAGCTGCTTTGCGTTTGGCACTCTTCATGCCTGTGGAAGCACCTGATGGCCTACAGACAAGAAGATGATGATCCCCGGAGGCTCAGGCGATGACAGTGTACCACAGCAGTTGTGCCTGCACTGCTGCTGGGGCTGTCCATGTGGATTCTAGACTCCAATTGTGCAGCAAAATGGGCCCACGACTGCGGAGTGGCACATGATGTACTTACCCGCCCCTTAAGGTTGTTTGTTACCTGTGTTACACAAATGAAATGTCAAGTGCGAGGCACACTGCATGTGAAACCACCACCTCCAGAGAAACCACCACTCACCTGTCGGTGTGACAACCCTCAGAAATGCTGCTGCTGGGAGAGGGTTGACATTCAGCCCGCGTCCCGCAGCATGCAGCATCTGACGAGTGCTGCATCTTCTTCCCATTCATTTGCTGCTGTGTAAGCATCCACTGTTTGGTTGTTGTCATGCTGTGCTGCCTTGGAGATGGCTGCTGGCCGGGGTCAGGATAGCCAGATGCCTGTCTGAAGACACTGGGAGAGCGTATGCCGCGGCCTAGTTGTTGTAAAGTCTGAAGGATGCTGAGGTCGAGAGCCTGAAGTTGCTGTAGTGCTTTGGCCTTGACAAGTCGCAAACACATGCTGCAGCCTGCATGGTGCAGCAGAGATGGTACCATGACAGATTTATGATGTGAGGGGACGGAAATACAGGGCACAGGCAAAGCTGCTTGCAAAAGCTACTTACCCAGCAGACGCCGGGACACTCGCCGATCACGGAAGCCCGATAGTCTGAAGAAATTATTACGTTCTCAAAGTTGCAAGATATTACGCGCTATTGCAGAAGCGAGCACACCACCGAAGGGGCCCTCGCGGTGCAGGTGCGGTCATTGAGTAGCCGCCTGTTCTCAGGCTAGGCGTGCTAACGATCAACGGTGATGAAGCTGATACACAGTGAAAACCCGGTGAGCCTCTCACAGCGGTAACACATGCACGTAACAATCTGACAGCGTAGCCTGGGAAAGCATAGGGAGTTCATGGGCTGGGCAGGTCAGAAGTCGTGCTTGATCGTCCCCTCGTTTGAATTCATGCTGTCACCACCTGTACGTATCACTTCTCCTGTACGTGCAACCAACCCCGAGGGAACGGTCGAAAATGCTTGCTTGCCAGAAGCTCGTGGGCCAGCGGCCACCAGCTAGTAGAACATGTGTGTCAATAGGTCTCCAAAGCAGGCGTGCTGGCAGCGTACGATGCCAAGGGACATCGAATAGTGCACCTAGCTCACGTCTGCAGTATGACCCAAAGGAGGTGAGTGTTGTTCGATCACAATTATGATAATCTGAAGTATTGTCGATGCGTTGCTGGCATGCAGCCGCAACACCAATTGAACAGGCTGCATCGATCCTGAAGAGGATACTTTGCTTTGTGGCGTTGCAGAACTACGACAAAGTATCAGATGCAATGTCGTCCACATACCTATACTCATGTCAACCAGATGACACCGTAGACTCAGGTAATGCGAGCACCCGGCCATATCTCACTGGCCTTCCACTCATTGCCAGCACCTGCAACACCGTTGCAGTCGAGCACAGCATGTGTGACCCCATTCACACCGCATGATGTCTATCACCATGCAGCTTTGGAAAAGCTTGTTCAGTACAGAATAACTGGTTTGCCAGTGGTGGACGAAGAGTACAAAGTGGTGAGTAAAGGGTTCACCAGGAGCTGCTCCAGTGGCACTGGTGCCAGCAACCCAGCATGTTGAGGAGCTCATCACCCATGATCAGTATCCCGCTGCTTGAACTCTTCCATAACCCCTGGTCTGCTTCTCAAAGGCCAACTTCTGTGTGCCCATCCATGTTCATTATTTGAGCATGCAGAATCATATGACAGAACAGGCTGCTGTTGTGACAATACATATCACAACAGAACAATACAGCAACACTGATGTCTGTGAATGATAGTGGCCCAGTATCATATGTATACTAATGAGGTGGGTTTTGGGCCAATCTCTACTTTGTGCGCTGCCGATTGTTCAGGTTGGAGTGGTATCGGACTACGACTTATTAGCACTGGACAAATTAGGGTCTGTGAAAAACGACAAGCAGCTGTTCCCGCAAGCAGATGAAACCTGGCAGGTGAGCAGCAGCAGTGGTATATCAGTAGCATGACAGCAGTGACAATGCATGCGGCAGCTCAAGCAGCAGCAGTAGCAAGAGCATCCTGGTCCCCTGTGGAGCAATGTCACAGTCATCTGTTCGATGCCATTGGCAGCATTACACCCGCATAGCTGTAGAGTGAAGATGACCCAGGTGCAACAGATAAACAACAGCTGTGGTGTCTGAGTGCTCATTCCTGTCCATTTGTTCACACCAGAGCAGTTGCAGTGCTGCAATGGAAAGATCTCCATACAGCAGTTGGCTGCAACATCAGGGGCTGCAGATGTGTCTGCTGGCGTGTACATCCTTGCTGCATTGTACACATACACTGTGTGCATATCAACAGCAGCAGTGAATGCTTTGAGTGCTTTCAAAAGGAAAACAAGAGGTGTCTTGCAGGATGTATGGCCAGTTTCTGTCATGCATGCAAATGAGGTGGCTGCTGTCCATCTAAACCGCTTGAGTGGACAGAAGCCACCATATTTGCATGCAAGAACAGAACAGAGTAGAATAGATCAGCACAGAATAGAATAGAATACAATCAAGTAGCTGTACACATGGTGGATGATGTAAGTGCAGGTGCCTCTTGCAAAGCCTGAACTGCCTGGTTCTTTACAGCAGATGATTTTGGGACACACTATCGCGCTGAAATCGTGTATGTCCTTCTAAAACGTGAGCTAATGGCATGTGGCACGGCATGCTGCAGGCTTTCAAGGAGGTGAAGCGGCTGTTGGCGAAGAGTTCTGGCAGAAAGTGAGTCAGAGGCACAGCCAGACCTCTAGTTGCACCATCACACTGCAATCATTGGACATCGATTGTGCAGCAGGTTGCTGACAGTTCTTGTTGGCAAGCAGCAAGCTGACTGCATGGCATGCCTTAGGGTTTTGTAAGGCTTACTTGGGGTTGGTTTTGTATCTTGCCACTGTCTGATAGCAAGCTTACATGAGGTTCACAAAGCAAGCCTTGATAGTCCTGCAGCTATGATTCCCGGGCTAGGGTACAGTAGCATGCGTGCTTCAGTGTACCCTCTACCTAGTTGCTGGCTCCAGATATATACAACCAGCAACAAGTACACGCCAGCAAACAGATTGACTGACATGTTTTACCTTTTGAATCCTCTCACAAAACTCCAGCTCACCAAGTTCGGATTGTTAATGGTCAACGATGTGGGCTGTTGCTGCTGTGCAGGGTGTCTGATGTCATGACTGCTACCCCAATCACAGTGCACCCAGAGACAAGTCTGGATGAAGCCGCAATGTGAGTGACTGGCAATTTTATCCTTGCTGTTATGGTATGTATCAGACAAAGGAAAGCAGTGTGAGTGACTGCAGGGACACGGTGCTTTTTATGCAAGCGACAACATAGACCTTTTCTGTTCCTGCTGAGACCTTAGGAGATCCCCCAATGCAATTTGATGTGCAAGAAACAGTGTTCACGGACTCTACTGCAGCTGTGATGCAGCGTCTTAGCAGCAGCAGCAGCAGTAATGCAGTGATTGGGCAGCAGCAGCAGCAATGCAGTGTCTCAGCAGCAGCAGCAGCAATGCAGTGTTTCGGCAGCAGCAGCGGCAGCATCGTAGAGTCAGAGTATTAGCTTTGACATCTCAAACCTTGTTGCTTTTGGCTATGGCAGTAGTGATCACATCAATGCCATTGCAACACCGGCAGCTCCAGCAGCTGCTGTGGGGTTGCACATTGCATTATGGTGCTCCCTGGCCCACCCCCGAGTTTGTTAGGGATTTTCAAGTTTGTTCTCCAGCAGCAGTACAGCATGGCATTGACCGCCTCAGTGCAGTGATCTGTTCAAAAAGTTGCTCTGCGCAGTAAAAACTGGTGTATCTTAAATATTCGCAACTGTTTGTTATGAATGCAGGCTGCTGCTGTCCAAAAAGATTCACCGACTACCAGTTGTGGATGAACAAGGCAAGTTGATAGGTGTGCTATCGAGAGGCAACCTCGTCAAGGCTGCTCTAGCAGTGCGGAAAGCAGCTGCCCAGCAAGGTTCATAGTGTTGAGCACCCAGCAAACGCAGATAGACATGCATACTGCGCATTGATCAAGTGCACTCATGAGCAAGCCTGCAGAAAGTCTGAAAGTGACGTCCTGCTGCCCTATCCGTAGCTGAGCATGATCGAGGTGTTCTGCTGTGCTCAATGCGCTTATTTCTTTGTCCGTGTTTGCTGGTAACATGCATGCGTAGTTGTACGCAGGGTAACTCGCATGATGTCACGCAACGACTGTTCCCTTGCTTTTCAACAGCGCCTGCTTCTCGGGGCGCAACGACCTGTGTATTAGCTTGCGATGAACCAGCTAATGTGTCGTATTTGTCCTGTGAGGTGCTCCTCACACTGACGCACATTGTGTCAACCTCGCTAGCCTCGCTGGCCTAGTGACACGAGGCAGCTGTGGTAGCAAATAACATTCAATCTGCAATTGTTTACATTGGGATTGGCAGTACCTGCAGCGCTAACGCCTGAGCGCCAAGGCCGATTGGTTAGTCCCTAATGAACCCGCAGCATAACTAACTCGAGAGCATCAACGGCTTGTGCACCGGGCCCTTCCATATACAGCAACAACGCCCTTATCATCATGCAGACGAATAAGAAGCATTCGTTTCGCTACTGTGGAACCACAAGCCTTCACTACCCGCTGCATGTCAACTAAGCAACAGTGATTTCTGGGAATCGACATTTATAAAGGTATTTATACTGTTATCATAGTGAAAGTTGTCTGCAGCAGGGCCAGTGAACAGCCATGTCCTCGGCTGAGTGACGCTCGGATAACTATTCAAGCGGTCCCTCTTGAGCCACAATAGGATACCTGAAGGTTATTTCTGATTGGCGCAGGTGTTTTTGCACCTATTTTGAGACAGTTTCATTGGCGCCCGCTGTCAGGTGACAGCTGACTTACTCCGCTCGCCAACGTCGAGGGGCGAGTGAGCCAGTTGGTGAGCAAGACGGACTTTTGCTTAATACAAGGCTTCGAGGCAAAATATAAGGTCTGTGTGGTGGCCTTCAACCGCTGGCAGCGTCATTCAGCGCCCAAGGAACATTGTTCGTTGTCAAACAAGCCAACAACAAAATACATATTCTAGAAGTTACAGCTATGTTGACGACGCATATGTGCTCTCATTCAGGCCGACATTCATCTGCAGCTATGCTTCGATTATGCGGGCTTCCCTTAGCTCTAGCCTCGGCCGCATACATTTGATAGACCTTCAATTAGTTGTTGGGTATCTGACATATCCCACCTGAAGGGAATAGTGGCTCAGTCGTTAGCCAGTGTGTCAGTCGTTGCATACTTGCTGGCGGGACCTACATACTGCGTTCGAGGCAGTGAGTGTGCTGACTTTTGGGATTGCGGTGCACTGCCACCTCATGACCACGCCCACTCAGAGCCAACCATGCCTGCCACCCGCCTGCAGGTGTCTGGCCAGCCTCTTCCTAGGAGCTGAACAGCTCCTGCAGCAGTAGTCAACACAACAGCAGCAGCAATGTGGTGGTACATAGCTTTCAGTATCATCTTCACTGTCTATGCAGTGGACCTTGTGTTCTTGTTTGTAGCATCTCTTTTCGCAACAGTAACCGAGTACTTTGTACCACCACTGTCAACAGCAGCTACACTAGCGCACAAAAAGCAGAGCAAACGAGCAGCAGCAAAGCAGCAGCAGCAAGAAGCAGTTGCGAAGGGACATCCAGCAAAAACAAAGGATGTCTCGAAAAGTGTCCAATCGGATGTTGCAATAGTGGTGGACACTCGCGCTGGTAGCAAGGTGGGTGAGGCAGGCAGCCGCACCAGAGAGTCCCTCTTCTTCAGCAGCCACCTTCGTTTCATTGTGATTTGCAGACAATAACCTCACCTAGTTGCAGCCTCTTCTTTCTTTCTATTGCTGTACTGCTCTTAAATTGCCAAATGGGTTAGCTTCAGGTCGTTTTTGACTAGGGTAGAAGCTAGTTGACAGCGATCAAGGCCCCAGGAGGTCTTTTCAGGATGTGGCATCCCCTGTTTCTGAGCACACCAAACACAATGCTGCACCATCAGTCACTAGCCTAGCAAGGCAGTCACATAGCCACAGACTGGCAGCATGCAGCGGCTCATAGCATGCTGCCGCCTTCACTCTGTGCATGTCTACTTGCTTCTCATGTTGTGCGCATGTTGAACCGCCGCTGCTCTGCTGTGCACAGAATGCTGTTCCTGAACCGCCGGTGAAGGCCCCAGGCACGGACTTCAGCTACCTGACGGACTTATACCATGGCGAATTCCCCAAGGTGCTCATTCAGCTGCCTATGTACAATGAGGACGCTCATTGTGACCTCATCATTCAGCGCTGCTGCAAGGTCAAGTGGCCAAGCCATCGCATCCTCATCCAGGTGCGTGTGGCATCATACTCCATCCTGAGCAGTGCAAATGACTGGGACTCAGTTGATACAGCTGGCTACAGCTGCAGCCAGCTGATATCTACAGTCCAGTCCTGCTGTGCTGCTGTTGGCGACAGCTCGCTGTCTGGTGTCCAGGGTGTGGCAATGCCTGTCACTCCTTACCGCCCAATACTTCCTCAACTCCCGGTGAATCTTTCAACACTTTACTCAAATGCATACAGCCCCTGGAAACTCAACTGCATGCTGCTGTGTTTTATTATTATCTATATTATTTTCTATTGTTTGTTTATTTATGTATGATTTGTCTGTCACAGGTCTGTGATGACTCTACCCGTGAGTCTGTGAGGCAAAAAGTGGATGCTGCTGTGATCAGCTGCCTGGAACAGGGTCACAACGTGCAGCTGGTGCGCCGTGACAACCGGAGCGGTTACAAGGCTGGAGCCATGGTTGACGGCATGCTGCGTGTCGAAGACCAAGGCTTTGAATACGTGGCCATCTTTGACGCGGACTTCGAACCTCCTGAGGATTTCCTGTACCAAACTGTTATCCACATGGTCAGGGACGACAACCTGGCCTTTGTACAGACTTGCTGGACCTTCACCAACAGTGAAAGCATCCTGACATGGGCCCAGAAGGTCGGCCTGGACTTCCACTTTGCTGTAGAGCAGCGTGCTCGTTCCTTCCTGGGTCATTTCTTCAACTTCAACGGCACAGCAGGTATGTTGGCAGCTCCATGTGGCTCAGCTGCCTTGTGCTGATCGTCTCTCAGCGCATAATGCCACTCACCACTGGTGCTGCATGCCAGTGTACTACTTGTGAGCAGCATGCCAGCATACTTTGGGCGGTTTCCTGGGGCAAAGTATGCTTGCATATCACTACATGCTACCAGCTCGCCAGCATACTCTGGGTGTTATCCTGCGGCAACTGCATGGGGCACCTGGGGAAGCTTGCTGGATCCACCGCCGCCCTTGCTGCCGCAAGATCAGTGAATTCAGCAAGCTTCCCAGGGTGCTCCATGAACTCACCGGCACCACTGTCTCATCCCACTGTAGGCCTATGACCCTAGGAGCGTTTGTTTTGGGGATCATAGCCATCAGCTGTATAACTCATCTGTTGATGCGCATTCCTCACAGTTGCACTGCGCATTCCTCACAGTTCTGCTGCACGCTCCTCACACTTGTACTGCACACTGACTTGTACTGCAGGTGTGTGGCGCATCAAGGCCATCAATGATGCAGGAGGCTGGGAGTCTGACACAGTGGTGGAGGACATGGACCTCTCCCTGAGAGTCTACCTGAAGGGCTGGCGCAGCATCTACCTGCATGATGTGAAGTGCCCCAATGAGCTGCCCAGCACCCTGAGCGCATACAAAACCCAGCAGTTCCGCTGGCTGTCAGGACCTATGCAGATTGTCCGCAAGAGTTTCAAGAACATCTGGTTCAGCAGGTGTGCTCGTCTGCCTGCGCTACTGCACGCTTTCTATGAGCTGGTGATAAGATAGCTGCTGGGGGGGTGGTTATTGTACATTCTCTAGCAGTTGTCCTGCAAGTGGCCTACATTGCCTGCTGGCAACACTAGCATGGTGGGTAGCACCATGCAGGTGCCAGCTACCACCACCGCCACAGCTTTGACCATTCTGCTTCCCGGCAATTCTGCTCAACTGCTGCTGTACTGCCTCTGCTTGCCTTGCAGGGACATTGGCTTCCTGTCCAAGCTCAACTGCTACTGGTTCTTCTGCCGCTACTTTGTGTTTGCCATTGTGACCCTGGTGGCTCTGCTGGCCAGCCCCATCATCCTCTGGCTGGATCCTTGGGTCTGGGGCTTCCCAACAATCTACTTCCTGGTGTCCGCCAACATGGCTGTGGTGGTGTACTTCTACTTCACCATCTTCAGTTACGTCTTCCTGCTGTTCTCAGTGGTGAGTTGCCGCTATTCTTGTTTGTTTGGCTACTCCTCTGCGGTCACGTCTTTGCATGATGTGCGAGCGATGCGTGGTAAAAATCATACTCGAGTGCTGCTAAGTCACAGCTTGGCGGGAAAAGGACGGCAGGGCTTGTTTTGAGGCAGAGGAGGCAAGAGCGCAAACGGGGGGATTGTGATTCAAAAATCGTTTTGTTGTGGCTGCAGGTGCTTGGGTACTTCAAGATGTGGGCCATGACCAGTGGTATCCTGGGACTGAAGAAGTCCAAGAGCTGGAAGGTGACACTGAAGTTTGCAGCTAATGACAACAACAGCTGGCTCCGCAGCTATCACAAGCCATACACACTTGAGCTGGTGCTGTTTGCCTACTATGGTCTCATGTTGGGCTTCAGCATCTGGTATGAGAATTGGGGATTGACGGCCTACAACGGCGTCATGTCATTTGCTTTCTTGGTGGTTTCTTTTGGAGACTACTTCTTGTAAGCATGTGCTTGCACGCCATAGCTGAACGGGGTCAGCAGGATCAGCTGCAGAGTGAAGGAGCCTTTTCAGCCTGATGTTGCACCTTACAGACAGCAGGTGCTAGGCCACAGGGTATCAGTTTGGTTTGGTGTACGTGTTACCATGTGCAGCTAGCAACAGCAGCAGGTGCAGCGGATATTGGGCTGCATGCAGCGGACTGTCAGTGCTGACCGGTCAGCATGTGCGTCCTAATTGGTCAGCTTGGGAGAACATTGGGTGTACTGGGACTGATACTGCATGAGATGCAAAGTGTGTGTCAAGTGTCGGCGCTTGTGCCAGGTGGCTTTTTCAACCCATAGATCCATATTTTCTCAACCTGGGTGATGGTTGTGTCTGCATGGATGTTTGCCATTCAGTAAACAAGCTGCTGAGCTGCACAGGTGAACGGTAACTTGGCAAATTAAGAAGCGTTGGTGTGTGTATGTTTGTCTGATGGCAGCAGACATGCAGTTGATTTTATGGTTGGCTTTCTGTGTGATTGTGATCATGTTGGCAAGTACATGCAGTACAGCAGCTGCCGCAGCAGGTGCACGCGGCGGTCTGTGGTAGATTGGACGCCAGGGTTTGGCACCAATCTATTCCTTGGTGGTGTGTGCCACATGTGGTGCACCAGTATGATGCTGCGTAGCTGCTGCTCTGTGCTGTACCTGCTTTGAGCTGACAGCTGCTGCTGCAGTGGCTGTCAAGAAACACCTATTGGCAATGTGTGCGGGCGAGGCAGTCCCTGAACCAAAGGTGGTTACGTAGCAGCAGTGGTACGAGAGTGAGTGTGCAATCAGTGGCTGAACAGCGTGAATTATGCCTGGTTGTTGTGCGTACATACATAGTGAACTCTTGTGCAGGCTGTGCAGATCACAGCATACTCAGCAAGCAACTGTCTCTGCGGGCACCATCTGCTGGATCTTGTCCTGGGGTAGTGGAGCCCAGCTGTTGTTTCAGGCCTTTCGGGGTGAGGTTATATGGCATCAGGTACAAGGCGATGCATTACTTGTGGGGTCTTGGCTACTTGCCAGCCTTGCAGGAATGATGCCACTGCTTTCATATAATTCCAAGGATGTACAGGTGCATTGCAGACAGCACTGCAGTAAGCAGGCAGTTCTTGTGGGAACAGAGGGTATTCCGGTGTTCAGGGGGGTGCCATGCATTCATGCTTTCTGCATAGGTACATGCACCATCCGAGGGAGCTCTGCTGTTGTAGACAGCTGTAAGCAGCGGTGGGCACCAGGCAGCATTGTTGGCACTTGCTAGAATCTTGACCAAACCACTGGTTTTAACAGTAGGCAGTTCTGGGTGATTGACCATCCATAGCAGTAGGATATGTACATAACGCTGTGCAGCTGTCACCAGCAGCGCCATTCTGGCCTGTAGTAGCTTCCATATAAGCTGACGGGCTCATGATGGTGCTGTGTGGTTGGACTTATGACAGATCTTGCTCCTGATGTACAGCTCCCTCTCAGTGGACTCAATGGATATCGCTGCACTGTGTGGTACATGTTATTTTCTTCTCTGGCATGCTGGCTCCTGTGACAATGCCATGATATGGGGTACTAGGTGGGATGGTGGGGTTATATCAAAGCTGCTGCAATGCCATGGTTTTTCTGTGGTGCAGAACCTGCAATAATAATCATGGGGCAGGGTGTCTGCTGTGTTGATGCATCATGTACTTGTTGAATGCACGCGCGCTTTCTGATTGCAAAATCTAACAGATATCGTTGGTGTTGTCCACTACTTTTCAGCAACACTATTTGTAGCTTGGGTCACTCGCTGCGTTGTACTGCTCATGTGGCAAGGCCTGTGCTGTGCTGCTGAGCGTTCAATGCATATTCATGCTGGACTGGGATGTCTGGCTGTGTTGCTTGGGGTTTGTGTTAGGCAGGCAAACTTTTCACCCCTCTGTCAGTAACCAGATGCTGGTAGGCTGTGCCACAGCATGGACAGTACAATGTCATGGATTATTCAAGCAAAGCCAGGCCCCAGCTAGCAACCTAGGTGACAGGTACGATGTGGATTTAATGATTCTTGCCAGATAAGTGATCTGAAAGTTGCTTCACTGATTCAGCATTGCATACACATTGTGCTGTGCGAAGCGGCAGTGGTGTTTTCAGGCCTGAAAGGGTCTCATCCAGCACCAGCAACCATTGGTAACTTTTTGAAACTGTTGCTGATATAACACTAATTAGTGCCTCCGGTGGTGCTGACCGACGTCTTGCATTTGCAAATTGTAGCTTCCTGGCAGCTGCACATCGGACAGTAGGGGACCCTGCATACAGGCAAGCTGTATTTATCCACCATCACACTGCGTGCAAATGTGTCTGTTGTTTTGTGTCTGTCAGATTGAGTCTTTATCAGCTTCCTGATCCCGAGCAGCGATAGTCTTGCCTTCAGGGTTGCTGACGCTCAAAAGGATTTTGTGCAACGGTGGCGCCAAGGCTACAGCAAGCTAAAATTGAGACTTAGCGACCTTGCACCAAGTCGTACACGTTCAACAAGTCGCCAACAAGTCGCATATGGCGGTCGCTGCTGAGACAGCAGCGTAGACAGCTAGGCGTCTAGCTGTAAGGTGTGTTTAGACAGGAGTAAAAACACCACGAACCGTTTGTATCGTGAATTGAACTCACTCGAGTTTGCTTGAGCGCTTCCTGTTGCCAGCTCCTCCAGAGAGCCGCCCAGGTAGTGTCCATCTAGCCGATATTATTGAACTGAATAAGACTCATTCGAATAGCGACAAAACAACAGGCACATTTGCACGCAATATGCTGATGGATGATACAATTTGCCTGTATGAACTATCCTCAGTACTGTTGGTAGTCAACAGACTAATTGAGGACTAGCTGCTCTTGAGAGACAGGATTGCAAGTCACCAGCTGACACTTCGGGATTGGATCCAATCCAAATGGTGAGTTACCGCGTTGACTATCCAACAGGGAAACCCCTCTAGAGATCTGTTCAGGTCTTACATCAGGTCATAGAACATGTCAGCGGCACAGATCTTCAGAACCCTGGCAGCATGCTGAGGTCCACAAAGCCCCTGGCAATGCCTGCTACATCTCTCAACAACGCCAACCTGTTGTTCCTGACCTCCTCATCATCACACATCACAAACACCTTGTCAAAGAATGCATCGATAGGTGCAACAAGCTCCTGAACAGCTGCCAACCAACCTTTGACATCGTGCCTGCTGCCAGTTGCTGCCAACTGCTGTGACACTCCTTGGTAAGCGGCAAACAGTTCCTTTTCCTCCTTGTGCTCAAACAGAGCGCCGTCCACTGCTATGCTGGCGTCGACAGACTTGCCGCGCACGATGCGTGTTGGTCGGGAGAGTGCTGTCATGATAGATTTCAGGGGACTAGAGTCACCAGCATCCAGTGCTGCTTGGAGCTGGGCAGCAGTAGCAGATGCTAGGGCAGGGTCATCACCTCGCTCAGCCAACACGGCACGAACTGCGTGTTTGAGCACAAGCACAGCAACAGCGGCAAGCACAAAACATAGCTGATGAGGTTGTGTGCAAGTCAACTCCTGCATGAAACATCTGACAGCCATGCACCTCACCATGGGCCCCATCATAAAATGAATGCAGTTGTAAAGCAGTTGCAGCAGGCACACATTGCTCTTCACATACAGAATTCCTCTGGACAAGATTGAGAAGCTGGTTCAAGGCACCAAGAAATCAAGGTTTCAAAGAAAATAACCAGAAAGATGTTGTGTTGTTGTTGCCTTGACAATTCAATGAGATAACCATGAAAAAGTTTGTGCTGCTGTTGCCTTGATTTACCCCTAACATGACCAGCAACAGCTCAGCCATGAGCCAGGGGTGATAACCAGAAACTCAAACAACAAACTTATTGGACTCCAGCTGGCTGCAATGTACAGTGCAACAAGCATGTTTGTTGTGTAGCCACCAACCTCATACCACCCTGAACACAGCAGCAGTAGGGCAGGCAATTCTTACATCAAGCACCAAAACCTACCTGCTTCTGTTGACACTCCTGAGTCCACCAACAATTGCTCCAGTCTGCGGCCAACAAACTCCAGCACTGCCTCTTGCTGCTGGCCGCTGACTGTGATTGGCTGCTGAGCTGCTGCAAGGGACACTGCATGTCTGAGGCTCAGGGCGACCTTGTTAGACACCAACGCCTGCAGCAGCAGCAGCAGCAGCAGCAGCAGTGATGGCGGGATGCTTAGGGCTCAAGTTTGCAGCAGGCTTCTTCTGAAAGGCAGCTATGCATTTCCACATACATGAGGACCACAGAATTACTACTGTGGGGTACAGCAATCTCCATTTGGGCCCCTGATCCCAGCAATGCAAGAGTGCTGCTACTGGTTCACAACAAAATAAGCATACACATCTAAGTTACCCATTAGCCATAGCAATCCTGCCATCGACCCCGCGCCCCATTTCAGAAGCAGACAAACAAGCAACATAAGCATGTAGCTTCACCGCCATAAACAGATACAAACTGTTACATCCCCCATCCCTTGTGGACATCTCACCTGCAACATCCCATACGCTGCACGTCTGAGTCCATAAGGGTCCGCTGTAGCACTTGGCGCACCAACAGCAGCAATCAAACCCACTAAACTGTCAAGCCTATCAGCCACGGCAACCACAACACCAGCAGGGCTACTCGGCAACAAATCGCCAGCCTGGCGAGGCAGTACAGCCTCAAAGATGGCAGTACAAACATCCTCTGACATCCCCTGCTTCTGAGCGTAGTGCCGGCCCATAGTACCGGCGAGTGCTGTCATCTCAGTGACGGTGTGTGTTGCCAGGTCAGCCTTGCAAAGTGCTGCCGCTGCTTTTGCGGTTTCTGTTGATGCTGTGAGGTTCATTGCTGCTGCAAGCAATGGGGTGAGGGCCTCAACCCTCAGGTTTTTGTCATAGATAGTGCCCAAATCTTTCTGGAACAAGGTGCCCTTCAGCTTAGGCCTGCAGTGAATGATGAGCACACAGAAGTCCATTGGCAAATAGCAACCTGCAAGATATGCTTTGTTTCCAATTGGCCAGGACAGAATGCTGCAACGAGTAGTTCTGCAACACTTTTCACTGGAGCAACGGCTGGCAAATTTGTTGTGAAGCACAGCAATAAGACCCCGGATTCAGCGAAGAAGGAGGAGGAGGAGAACAAAGATGCACATGATGCAGTCATTCAAACTTTTTTAGAGCGGGACAGCTCTGAATAAATTGCTTCTACAGAATAGTTCCAAATACGTTAGTCTGAGAAAAGCAACACATACCTGAAGTCTGCCAACTGATGCTTCATATCTTCCCTGTAGAAAAAGGCGGCATCCTCAAACCTGGCTCGCAGCACAGCCTCATTGCCGGCTGCTACTGCCACTTCATCAACTGGCCCATTGGCCACTGTGATGAAGGCGGGAAGCAGCTTGTGGTCTGCAGAGAAAACTGGGAAATAGCGCTGGTGCTTGCGCATGACCATCACCAAAACCTCCCTGCAGATAGATGCGCCATCAAAGAGATGCAATATGCTGAAATACACTCTTCTCTCATGCAGCGGGTCAAGGTAAGGATTGATCGTTGCGTACTATGTATGCAGTAGTGCTATATTCCATCAATTGTTGAAGGAGTTAAGTGCATCATGCAACCAGGGTAGCTTGTCAAGAATTCAGGACATTAAATTCAAGATAAAGGATGATAGCTTAGAATACAATTGAATATTTCATGATACAGAAAAATAGAATTTGCATTGTGGTCAAAACAACTGCTCATGAGAAGGTATTGCCTCCCCTCTACTGCAGAACTGACAATTGCCTGAGGTTGAGGGGAATTTAAAAAGGGCGAGCGACAGATTGTGTGCGGCATAGTCAGCAGTCACATGCCGCTGCTATGCTTCTGTTCAGAACTGTTTTGACAATCACATATGTATGATTCACTGTGAATCATACATATATGATTGTCTGACTGACTGAACAGCTGTACGACATGACTCACTCTGGCAGCTCCAGGAAGGCTGGATCAAAGTCGCCCCGGATGACAGTCGGGCTTTCCACCAGATTTGCAACTTCATCTAACAAATCTCCAGCAGCAGAATCAGGGACGACCCCACCAACCTCTGCTGCTGCTGCCTGGGCTGCTTTCCAGATATCACTCCTGCGGTCTTGCAGGTTCAGCTGGATGCGCTGCTGCTGAAGTAGATTGAGGTAGTCAGAGGCTGAAGACACCTGGGCACATGCAGCGGCAGCAGCAGCAGCAGCAGCAGCACAGGCAGCAGCAGCAGCAACAGAGGCTGTGAGTAATCTGCGATTTGTTTACAACAACCTAGATAGACCGGGTGATGCTGTCATTCTTTCTTGATGTGACATGGAAAGTAAGATGTGCACTCAGGGCCTGCAAGCCGCCTGTTGCATACAAAGGTGTCTGCAGACGGGGTTGCGTAAGGTATTGATCAACTTGACTTCACTTTCAAATGCTGACGGAAGATATGCATACATGCCTTAAGAGAATTGAAATACGCCATGCACAATCTGCAGCCTTAACTTGCTCAAAAGCCGGTGAGCCAAATGTTTTGGCCATGTGTGATACCACACCACTGATTGTAACATCTCATGCCCCAACTTGAGGTGTCACAAATGGTTCATCACACCCCATAAGCCAAGCCTGTGCCACTGCCGCGCTCATTCACCTGCACAACGGGTTCTGCAGCATTCCTCAAAACGCGCGTGGTGTCACTGGATGTGAGGCCGCCATATTTGAAGCTGATTGGCCTGTCACCATGCAGTGCCAGCAGCCAGCGCAGTGGCCTGCTGTAGGCCGCACCAAAACTGTTCCACCTCATGCTCTTTTTGAAAGAAAGACTTCCCACTAGGGCAGGCAGCTCGGCTGACAGGACCTGAAGGATGCGCAAAAATAAATGGTTCATTATGTTGAGCAGCCAGTGTAGTGGGCTAACCCTTCAACAGCAGCGCATCAAGGCCTTGTGTTCAGCAAGGTGTGTTGTAACCATCGAAATCTGCAGGGATCCACAATATGCCCGCCACCAAGACTGGTATTTGATACAATGAATATACGGAGTGAGCGATGATGATGCCAGCGGTGCAGTTAAGGTCAGGATGACTAAGAAAAATGAAGCCAGGTGTGTACAAAGACTATATACTGACCTCAACCCACCTCTACAGCACTCTTTCCTGCATCTTTGACCTCCACAAAACAGTATTCCACCCCCTTGGCATCTGCCTCACGGATTACTGAATCCACTGAGATACCGGCCTTCCTGCAGAAGCCCTCAAGGGCCTTGGTGGGGTTGCCTGTGGCATCAAAGGCGGCCTTGGCAGGAGGGCCACGAACCTGCAGCAAAATAATAATATGAGGATAAAAAATTACTAATACATACTCGATGGTGAATAAAACTGAGAGAGAAAATGAAAAACACTAACGCAACCACAAAATATTCAGCTGTATCTGCTTCTCTTGATTTGTGTCTCCCTCATGAACGACAAAACAATGGTTGTACGCTGAGTTGGAGTCCGCACCACACTCCAGGTAGAGGTTTCCATGAAGAATAGATTAATTATCTTCACGTTTGAGGCTCCTGCCACAGAGCATTTGCTCAATGTGTTTAGCTCAAACCAATAAAAGCAAAATACAAAACTGACACAGAAGAACACAAGACTCTACCTTTGATTCTTGGGGAGTTTGAGCAGCAGCAAGGTCCTTTACAAGGACAGCGAGGCGACGAGGAGTACCGTGCACCTCCACACCACCATGAGACAGACGCAGCTTGTTCAGCAGTGCAGGCACGTGCTCCCTGGAGAACAGCAGGAGTGCAGGTGGTTCCTTGACAAGCAGACTCCAACAACAACAGTGCACACAGTATGTATGTTTGCTGTCCTTGTCGTAAAAGAGGATGGTAATAATTGATTAGACAATCCGCCTGCAAAACATCGGGCGCGAGGCCGATGGCAGTAAATGCTATGGCTGATGGTATCAATTATTATTATTGTATGTTTGCTGTGACTATGATATGTGTTGCAACAGTATAAAGAGGAGAGATGCGTAAGCCATTTGGAACAGGGGTAATCATCACCAGCGCTTGCATTGGCATGAGGGCCTCATACCAGATCATTCTGGCACCAGCGCTTGCATTCCAATGTGCACCAGCGCCTGCATTGTCATGCAAGTCACATAGCATATCACTTACTTGAGCTGCGCCATACCGGCTTGCACATCATCTGGTGGCAGCTCTTCACTCCCAATCTCCAGCACCAACAGCTGTGGTTCGGTTGCTGCTGCTCCTGTTGCTGGTGTTGGTGTTGGTGTGGCCGCCGCTGCTGCTGCTGATGATGATGATGATGGCAGCGAGTCCTCATCACTGGTTGATGTAACAGTGCCTAACGGATGGCCCAGCTCTTCGCGACGAGCCATCCATAACCCTGGAGTTGCCAGAAAAGTGACAGCAGAGCACAGAGTTTGAGTTGTTAAAGGGCATAGCTTATGTACATCATGCACCGGCAACAGAGCTCTTTCTGGCTCAGGCGCCGGAAAGGCACAGCCCAAAAACCAGAGAGAGCTATGTTGCCAATACATGCAGTAGACTTATGCTCTCCTCAAATTCGAATGCAGTTCGGCTGACATACAGGTGAGGGGACTGTAATCAGAGACAATGAAGAGAGATTCACATGTAAGTTTTCTCTGTTGTAAAGTATGTCCCTGCAGGTGGGTTGAAAGCACCAGTTGCTGATGGCAGTGCTGCTGTGCCGGCCGCCACCTTTCATGTGCTGGGAACAGCACTATCAGCTGTACAAGCCTGATATCACCGTCAGTAACTCCCACATGACTTGGTAAACTCCTTGCTGGGAATCCACACCCTAAACATGCATATTCTACACGTTATAACAACACACAGGAGATTGCAACTTGATTTATTCTACGATGGAATAAATCAAGTTGAGTTCCCCTGTGCATAATTACAATCCATCATAGACTCTTCCTGGCTGTGCCGCAAATTCCTGGCTGTGCCGCAAATTATCTCCACACCTGTGACCTCTCGGGCCAGTGCCCTCATTGTTGCAAAGCAGTCCGCTCTCTCAGTGACACCAACCGCCCCTCTTGCATCCATTACATTAAATGCATGGCTGCACTTGAGCAGCATGTCATAAGCAGGAATAGGCAGCCGCTTCTCCAGCATGCGGCGGGCCTGCGGGCGCAAGCTCCAACAAGCAGATTGTCACTACTTGTGAAAGTGTTCATGCCGTTGAGTTGCATGGGAGATAAGGAGCTTGTTTGGTTACTCGGCACAGTGTTAGTGAACATTCTGTCTCAATCAGTCAACACATACACACATACAAACTTAGCAATGACCTTGCGCAACCCAGGAAGGGGAGGTTTGATGGGTAAAAGCGGGAAGAGAAGCATTGCTGCAGAGAACTACATGGATATGCTGCCACCTCTGGTAGTAACTGAAACAACAGCAAACGCGCTGTGCAGGATTTGAACAGCCGCCCTTGGGAGAAGAAAACATGCAGAGTGACCGACCAGATCAACCCACCTCCGCCTCAAAGAGAGCAAATCTCTGCCTCTGATCTGCCACATCAGCCTCATCAAGATTGTAGCAGCTCATTTCATACTCGTTCTGCAGGAAGAGCTCTCCATATGTTACATCATTTGAGTACCTGTGGGTAGTCAACGATCAGCGACAGCATGGTAAGGACTTGACAAAATGGTAACACAATAACGAATGAAGGTCTGTCACTTGTCCAGATTTCAGTGACAAGATCATCTGATGTTTGTTGGGTGTCTGAGACATCCCTCAGTGGCATCCCGGCAATCTTACCTCACGGCTACTATCACTTACTTTCATGACTGCAACAAGATCCAATTCAGTTAGGTATGAGATTCAACTGTTCTCAGCATCACAAGTGCAGCACTGGCACAGCAGCACAGCTGTATAACAATAAGGACGAACGGCCCTGGCAACTCTTTGCAGTCAACAGTATAGCAGCTGCCACCTGTCCCCCCCCCCCCCCCCACCCCCCCCCCCCCCCCCCCCCCCCCCCCCCCACCCCCCCCACCACACCAACAAACAGCAACCTGCAAAACAATCACGAAGTGC
>JABEVS010000409.1:35291-58660 GCA_018290735.1 Coelastrella sp. MACC-549
AACTTTCCTCCCCGGGTATCATCCTTTCCTTCACTACTTCCAAAAAAACCAACACAAGTAGAGCTGAGCTTTAACCTTTTTTCCCAACCAAAATGGCGCACATGCACAGCAGCCCAACCGTATAAACAAAAAGGAGCACCGCCCCCGGCCCCCCTTTTCGACAACCGTATAGCAACTTGCCCCCCTCCCCCCCCCCCCCCCCCCACACACACACACACACACCACACCACACAGCCATGCCAAAGAGCCTCACATCACCTTATATCCCTGAAGTGCTTGACTCCCTGCAGAGACATCAAGATCCGCTCCAATCCATATGTGATCTCCACCGCAGGCGCATCCAGGACTTTGCCACCTGCCTGTTGGAAGTAGGTGAACTGAGTGACCTCCATACCATCAAGCCACACCTCCCAACCAAGACCCCAGGCACCTAGCACTGGAGACTCCCAATTGTCTTCAACAAACCTACAGAAAAGACTCTGCTGTTTCACTCAACACTTTGCGATTCCTGTTCTTATCTTCGTTTTCTATTTTCCATGTGTGATGTTTCTAGCTGTGAAGAATTTTTTCCCTGGATTCGTCAACCTGTTTTTGGCCTACATCTTGAGCTGCATGGCATACAGTACTGCTACAGTGTTGGTTCATGCTGTGCTTCAACCAGCAGGTGATCTGCACCAGATCAACTGCTGCTGGCACATACTGCCAACGGACTGGTTTGATAGTGATGTAAGGCACCTGCAGATCTGCTGCTGCATGATCACCTGCACAACGCTGCTGTCTGGCTATTCACACTAGCAATGCTGCATGAATTTGCTGTTGTCATTGTGCCCTGCAAGTCACTTTGGTCCTTGGACAGCCGGCAGCTGCTAGCTGCTGCCCTGATAAGCTGCGACTGCATCAATAGAACCCTGTGTTAAGAGCTGACAAGAGCCCTGGTGACAGTAGTCACACCATTTAGAATGGCTGCTTTGCTATTGTTGCTGCTAGAGCCATTTGTAGCGCTTGAAACAGCTTGACTGTACAAAGTACAACCAACTAACTCTGTCTTTTGCCCCTCCTCCCCTCCGGGCCCCTACCAAGGACTTACCTGACATCATGTGCTGATGTGTTGATGCCAAGTGCTTCCAAGCTGCCTAAATACAACTCCTGTGCATTTCCGGGATCTGGCTTCAGGATAACTTGGAACTGGGTGTGCCGTTGCACGCGATTGGGGTTGTCACCATACCTGCTGTCATCAGGACGGATGCTTGGCTCTGCATAGCACACATTCCAGGGCTCTGGGCCCAAAACCCTGCAGGTTGCATAAAGGCCAACATAACACTTGGTACATGTGATATAAGATGAGCTTTATAAAACTTGACGGCTGTTTACAATCACAAGCGGGTAAACCCAATGTAGGATTCCACCAGGATCCTGTCGTCCACTGCCAGTAGTGCCGCCAGGTGATCAAATCAAACAGCAGCAGGTTGCCAGTTGCAGCAAAAACTGCAGGATGCTGCTATGAAAGCACGAGGCTGCTCAGCCATTCCATCGCAATTCGCGGGACCCAATACAATGCAGTATGTAGCAAGCAGCACCACTTAGCAGCCTCCTGCAAGTACTGACCCCAGTCAGCCCATCTACACAGGGCCTTGATAAGCAACAATGGCTGATGCAAAACAATGGCTGATTACTTCAGTGCTTTATCATGAGGATGGCCACATCGCTGACGTGCTCCACATTCAAGGTCTTGTCTGTCTGAAACAGTGATACCTCAAACGTTTCCGGACACCAGGGCCCACCTGAGGAACGTTGCTGGGTTCATGGTGCCTGCTCCTACTTCAGTGTTATGGGGCAGCCACACAACACAACCTGCAGCTGCCCAGTAATCCTGCAAGCGCTTGATGGCCTCCTGAAAGGTTGGCGCACTGCTGTTGCTGCTCTTTCCATTGTTGCTGATGGTCGTGGCTTGCTGGTGCGCTGCAGGTGCCTCTGTAACTGCTGGTGCTGCTGCAGCAGCTGCGGCTGCCACCAGGCGGGAGCTGGAGCAAATGAGAGCCCTTCCAGCGGATGCAGAAGAGCTCAGGATACTGACCGGGCTCCTGTTGACACCAAAGCGGCTGATGCTGCTGTAGATGCTGTGGTGGGTGCTGAGAGCCTGCTGTGGCCTTGCTGATGCTGCTGTACTCAAGCATGCTGGAGCTTTGAAGGCCCTGAATGACATTCTGCCAATTGCTTTCAAACTAGGGCGCATTGCAGTACGACTGTGAATGCTGCTCATGGCTCCTGGGCTGGCACAGCGACCTGCGTGTGCATGGTGCAGAGGAGCAATTCAGCACCACATGAGCAGCAGGGGTCGCTGTCGTACGGGACAATTATGCATTGCGAGGCGGTCCAATAACGTAACTTAAGCAATGTTGATAGCTTGATGCAGGCCAAAGCTCACACATGCCGATTGTCGCACAGCAGGGTAGAGCAAACGCGGCCCAGCATGGCCATTAGGCAGTTGCGTCACACATTCAGCATACATACTTATAATTATGATTTTACCAGGGATCGCGCCAGTCGCAGGTACTGAACTCGCCAGCAGCTATAAGGGACGTGTGGTGAGTGATGGCCTCTCCCCCAACGCACGCAGGCACCAAGGTGCAGGTAAGGAGTGCCGAATTGAGTTTCACAGCAACCTGCACAGCACAGAGAGCAGTACTGCCTGTTATGACAACAAAGCAGTCTGCAGCGGAGCAGAACGATGAAGCACTTTATTCAAAACAATTATGCGATTAAATGGTTAGCTGTCAGCCAGCCTGATGCTTGGGACTGCCAGCTTCTTCTTTCCAACGCGCCAACGACCATGAGCAAAGCTCGGTACACATCCGATGACGTATCTGACGAGACTCCAGTTAAAAAAGAGTCTGATCCGAACGTTGAACTAGCATCTGCGCGCCGTACAACCAACCTGGGCAAGCGCAACAACAGCATGGGCCTGAACTACTACGAATGTGCTAACGAAAAGCTCTATGAGGCGTATGCTGAATTGCATCTCCTTGCACAAGGCACGTGCTGGCGTTATGGTCTGCAGCAACAGCTTAGGGTCAACAACTAGAAGTCGATGGTTGAACCAGCTGTCTGATGCAGGTTTCGACAAAGGCTTTGACTCCCCAGCTATCCTTGTTGTTGGACATCAAACAGATGGCAAAAGCGCTCTTGTTGAGGCACTGATGGGTGAGGGCTAGTGCTGCCAGCTGTGGGCCTTCTGCTACATCTGAACCTCATAACCGTTGGTGATCGCAGTTTACATGCCCACCTATGAACGTACAAAGGCACTTAAATTGCTCACACGTTCCATTCGCAGGCTTTCAATTCAATCATGTTGGTGGAGGCACAAAGACGCGCCGACCCATCACCTTGCATATGAAGTACAACCCATCAGCAATTCAGCCCTGTTGCTTCTTGATCACCGAAGATGGCGAGCAGGACGTATCACTTGAAGAGTTGCAGGTGGTTGCAAGGACCATTCAGCTGCAGATCATCACCACCTCATGTCAGCAAGCACAGTCGTCAACAGCACATGCGGCTGCTATGAATTGTTGCCGTTTCCATAAGCTGCTTACGGCAATCCTTAGTTTATACTGCATTGGCCACTGCAGGAACACATACATCACGAAAATGCCAGGCTAGAAGAAGAGCAGCAGTTCTGGAGCAAAGAAATCGTGGTCCGCATTGAGTACAAGTACAGCCCCAACCTGACCATCATAGACACCCCTGGGCTCATCTCAGCGGCGCCAGGCAAGAAGAACAGCGCCTTGCAGGTCGCAGCCAGGCAGGTTGAGGCTATGGTGGTGGAGAAAATGTCGCAGCCGGAGTACATCATCCTCTGCCTTGAGGACAGCAGCGATTGGAACAACGCCACAACACGCAGGACAGTCATGCAGGTAAGTGGGAAAAATGAAAGATGGAGAAAGAATTAACAAAAAATAATTTGAGGGAATTACATATTATGTAAAAATTCGCAAAGCAACAGCCCTGGTGCAACTATATAAGGGTTTGAACCTGTCTGGCTGTATCACATAGGATGCTTTCAGTTCTCTCTTGCTGCTCAGTGCATGCAGCAAATGCGATATTACTCTGCTATGCTTGTCAAGTCAGCAGGTCCTGCTTGTCAACAGCATATGTCCTGCTGGCAACTGCTGTTGTGTCCAGGTGGATCCAACCCTCTCTCGTACTGTCCTGGTGAGCACCAAGTTTGACACACGCCTGCCTCAATTCAGCACGCCATCTGATGTGGAGGCATTCTTAAAGGCACCTGGCCTGGCCAGTGACGTGCAGATGCTGGGCGCATCGCCATTCTTCACGTGAGAAGCTGCTGCTTCGAGTTCTGCTATCACAGCAATGTACCGCAGACCACCACCTGCAAGCATCACATGGAAGTCTGGTCATATTCTTTTGGTTGTTTCTTGAAGAGCTGCAAGTCAATAGCTGCAGCAATACCTAGCAATACAATCGGCTCTGAACAGCTGCAAATCTGGCTGCCACTGCACTGCAGGTCTGTGCCATCTGGTCGCGTTGGTGCACAGCGAGAAGCCACCTTCCGCACCAATGACCAGTTCAGGGAGGCAGTCGCTCAGCGGGAGATGCAGGACATTCAAGAGCTGGAAGGAAAGTTTCAGCGCAAGTGAGTGCACCACATCCAGTAAAGGAGTGTTCTTGCAGCCTGGAGCTTAGAGTGCTTGGCGGCAGAGGCCACCCTGTCTGAAACACTCAGCACGTTATCTGCTGAACCTGCGCTTGCAACGGCAGCAACAGTGCAGGGATGTGGTCTTAACAGTAGCCACAACTGACAGTTGACACAATCCTCGAGGACTGGAAAGATGTTTTGCTGTGCAGTTACTGCAGCTGTTGACTGTGGTTGTCCCTGGCACTGCAGGCTGGACTCCCAGGAGCTCAGCAGGCTTGGAGTGCATCAGCTTAGACGCTTCCTAGAAGCCCTACTGCAGGTGAGCAAGAGGCAGCATAGGGCAAGCTGGCCACATCATTGCCTGACCAGCAGCACCCAGCTTGCCAGCAATGTCCAGCTTTAGATACATGCCAGTTGCAACAGCAAACGCGTAAAAAGCAAGTGTGCGTGCATACTGCTACATGTGATTGGTGCAGAGGCGGTACCTGGACAATGTGCCTGCTATTGTACCACTGCTGGAACGGGAGCATCGCGTTGCTGAGCAGCGTCTGACAGCCAGCAAGAAGGAACTTGACCTCCTGGCAACAGACAAGCTCAAGGTGAGACCGAACACTGCTGATCATGATCTCCAGTAGGGCCAGGGCAGCACAGGAAATGGTCTACATGCATTCTTTGTCAGGCTGGCAAGGCCAAACCTGCTTGGTTGTTGCTGCATTCTGCTGGGGTGAAGCCTTGGGTGGCACATGCAGCTGAACCGGTGTCACTTGCTGTAGGTTGACTGCTGACTGATGCCTCATGTGGTGGCTAGAGATCGATCTGTTCCCTAGTACTACAGGAGGACTGATGATCCGTGAGCACTTGCGTGCACTTGCATCCATTTGCTTGACACATCATAACTGTCTCTGCTCATGAATGGGCCTGTAGGACAAAGGCCGCACATTCAGGGAAAGCTTCCTGAACAAGCTGTCCCTGCTGCTTCGTGGAACAGTAGCTGCACCCTCCGAGAGGTTTGGAGAAACCTTGGAGGATGAGCACCTTAGGGGAGGTAAGCATGTCAGGAGGGTGTTCACCGGTGGCAGATGGCAAAATTTAGCTACTGAGAATGGTGATGCACATGCGGTGTGCGGTGTATGCCTCTGAAATAACTTTCATGTACATTGCTACAGCACTCTGTTGTGTGTTACCTGATAAGGCCCTGCTGCATGTGAAAGTGGTAAAGTATCGCATGCAGCTAAGCATCGAGCATGCTGGTTGACCCAGGGTAAAGGGGCTGCCAGCCCAAGTTGACCCTTATCGCCCAGGCGCCTTATGTATCTTCAAGCTTTCCTTCAATGCCTACAGGTGCCTTCATGGGTGTTGATGCCAAGCCCTTGGTCGCTCCGGGTGAGCTACCAAACTGCAACATGCGTCTGTATGGAGGTGCACAGTTCCACAGGGCCATGGCGGAATTCAGGGTTGGTGTTGGCATGATGGCTTGCCCGCCTGTGACCAGAGAAGACATCATTAATGCTTGTGGCATGGACGACATACATGATGGCGTCAACTATGTGCGCACAGCCTGTGTCATTGCTGTCAGCAAGAGCAAGGAGATCTTTGAGCCTCTCATCCATCAGGTGACTGTCTTGTCGCTTAGTAGTGTATGATGCCTGTTTATGACAGTCAAGGCTTCATGACAGCTTGCACTTGCAAGCAAGGCTCTGACGTACCGCACATGGCATGGATATCCTGTGCTGTGAATGTGACATTGCAAGCAGCACCTTTCACTCCCTGAGCAGCCTGTAGAGCTTTCTGGATAGAAGTTACATCATCACCCTGCCATACCTTTTTTGCCCTTGTGATGGACGGGCGTAGCAGAAGTGTGAATCACTGTTGCCTGACATGGGCTCTCCCACTTCTTTCTGTCCTGCTGTTGCGCTTATGCAGCTTGGCTACCGCTTGGCCCATGTGCTGCGCCGTATTCTGCCCATCAGCATGTTCCTGCTTCAGAGAGATGGCCAGTGCCTCAGTGGACATGACTTGTTCCTCCGCCGCATTGGACAGACATTCCAGGACTTTATTGAGGAGGTGGGCAACCAGGCAGTGCTTGATCAACAGGCACATAAACACCTTTTCCGCTAGAGACTTGGGAAGCAATGCTGATGCAGCAACAGAATACTGCATGACAGCAAATGTCTTGCATGTGTTGGCACAAAGATGGATACATATCACTGTTGATTACTTTCGTAGGTTGAAGCTGGATGCAAGCACAGATGCCTAGAAGACTTAACATCCACCACACGCTTTGTGACCTGGAGTCTGCACACCAAGTCTACCAAGTCGCTCAAGTCACTCATGAGCAGGCTCAGCCTGCCCAACTCCCTCACAACACAGGCAGCATTTGCCGGGCAGCAGCAGGGCTCTCATACTGGAAGCAGACAACAGCAGCAGGATGCTACAGCAGGTAGGCCCCAAGCAACTGCAGCAGCAATGCAGCGGTGCACTGCCTATGCTGCCTTCATCATCACCCACGTGATGTAGGCCCTGTCTCCTCACTTGCGGGCTTTCTGGTACAACTGTGCAATGGCTGTGAAGCTGCAGTTGGAGTGCTGCTCTAGGGGCTCTCCATTATGCAAGTTGCACCGATAAAATTCCATTTCAGTCGTCTTGTTTTCACGCGCAGGTGTCATGATTGACTTGCTGGAGGCAACATTATGGCAGCGGCAGCTTGGAACACTGTCAGAGGAGATGGTGGGAGCACTTGTAGCACAGGTGGGGCTCTGATGCAAACATTGCAGTGGAAGTATTCAACCTGCATGACCAGCTGCAGAGAGACTAGCTTGAAGCTGGCATGCAATCTACAACAGCAATCACAGTGCCATTGCTGATCCAGAGATGGGTACAGTGCGTTGCTACTTGCAAGTATCACTTGATGCATGGCCCACGTGCAAGTCAAGCTTTGCTGCAGTCCCAAATATGTAGGAGCTGTAGAAGTCCTGCAGATAATGATTCCAGTCACATAAGTCACCTGATGGCACTCAGCTTGCCCATGTCATGGCAGTGCACTGATATGCCATCGGCTTGCGCATAGTGACGGGAAGTATTGCTGGCATCTGTTGATGGCTCAGGTGTTTGAGGGCATCAGAGACTACATTGTGCAATCTGTGGAGCTCAAGTTCAATTGCTTCTTCCTCATGCCACTTATAGACACATTCCCACAGGTGGGTTTAGTGGCATACCCCACAAAGCTGTGCAAATTTCTGACAAACCAAGTTTACTTGTGTCAGGCTGTGTATCTCATCTGTACCACCTATGGCAAGTTCAAGTATGTCCGATACTTTTGACTAGTCGTCTGTAACAGAACAAATTGACCTGCTGAAGTCAGAATGTTTATCTGTATCTGAAGAAGGGTTGGTCTGCTGTTGTGTCAATCTGTTGTTGTGGCCGCAGCGGCTGCGTGAGCAGCTTGAAGAGGCATGGGAGATGGATGTTGAGGACGTGTTTGATGTCAAAGCTGTGAGGACTGCACTGGAGTCCAGACTCAGAAATCTGGAGGCTGAGAAGCAGCAGGTAGGGCACATGTGTACAGCAGAATTGGCAGTACAGCAGAAAGCCAGCAGTGCATTGATATCATTATCATGTTGTATGAAAAGTGCTAGATTGTCCTTTTGGCTCACTTCGGCGTTGGCGATGTTGTGTGGATGTTGCATGTAGGTTGAACGGCTGCAGAACAAGTTCAGGATGATTCACTCCACGCTTGCACAGCAGGCGACATTGCAGGAAGCGCCAGCAGGTCCCCTCAAGCAGTCAGACCTGACGGAGCGCATGAGCCTGATGTCTCTTACAGACTCTGTCAGTCTCAGCAACCTCAGCAAGCTGCGGCTACCGAGGGCCGCCACCAACATCACCGCAGGTGATGCATCAGACAGAGATGCTCGTGCAGTGCGTGACAGCACAGATAAGCTTGCGGCTGCCCTGTTGGCCGCTGCAGCAGACAGCAAGGCAGCAAGTGCAGGCCTTGATGGCATGAAGGGACGAGTTGCAGGAGCTGCAGGTGTCATCTCAGACCAGCAGCAGCTGTCTGGCAGGGATGCTGGCCCAGCAAATAGGCAAGCAGCGGGCGGTGCGCTGGCGGCAGCTGCAGCAGCCGCAGCAGCTGGTGGCAGCTTGAGCAAGCTGGCCAGCCTCACAGCAGCTGGTGGCAGCAACGGCAAGGCAGCAAACCAACAGGCATCAGCTCAGAGCAGTGGCCACAGGCGGGGTGCCTCTGGTGAGGGTTCAGGGCATCCTGATGGGGCGTTGACCAAAGGAGTGAGAGCGCATGCAGTGAACCTGTCAACCACCACCCTGACACACTGACAAGCTGAGTGCCGAGCCGGATGGAGATGCAGCTGTTCTGGGTGATGGTGGCTAATGAGGCTCAGGCTTGTGGTGATGAGCACTTACTAAACTCCTGCACCTACTAGGCTTCTGGTGGCACCAGAAGTTGTTTGTGACATGCATGGTGTGTACCCTCTCAAGCAGCAGGTGTGCACTGCACGGTCATATGTCAGATGCCTAATGCTGCTTTGGTGTGCTGGATGACACTGTGTGTAGTTGGTTGAATATAGCTGGCTGTGGTCGTTTCACTTGGCAGCAACTGCAGCCGAAGCCTATCATTATCAAGCATGGTAAGACTTACATCACACCAAGTTGCTGTTGGATCTGACCACCATGTATCAGCACCAGGGGCGTTGACTCTCAAGGTGTTATCAACATTCTGCAGCACACGTGGCATAGTGTGCGCTGCTGCTTTCCAGCACGAGTCTGGTACTGATATTGGCATGTTCACTGGTCAACGCAAGCTGTGCACATGGCAATGTCAACACACATGCCAAACTTGTGGGTCGCATGCGGCCAGATCACAGCCTGTTTAGCTTTGAGTACACATCAAAATACCTTGCGTTTGGCAGATGCACTGTAAGCAAGTAAGATTCTTAACAGCAAAATGGGACTGCATAGGTTGGTGTGTTCTGACATAAGATAGCCTATGTTGTCATGACGCATGAAAGCCGACTGCTCCCAGGCAGCATGCCAAGGTTTATTGTACCACAACGACCCACGAGCCTGTTCAAGTTGTTGTACAACAGTACTAGGTAGGTAGTACTGATGTCTAGGTTGGGCTATATAGCATCATATATGTGGCCCTCTTCTGGTCACAAGCACAAACCTGGTTTGATTTGCGTGTCAGGCATTCAGGACAGCACACAAACCGGCAGGATGCAATGGCTTCACCTGATTTGAGGTAAAACTGATCTGCCCCATGCACTGCATGATCTGCCTCATGCGCTGGCTTTGAGCTCATCCTCACCAGACCCAGGGTGCGCAAGAGGCATAACACCGCCTGCCTGGATAATTGGGTTGCAGCAAAGCAGCATATGTTGAGACCCGTGTCTGCTGTTTTCATGTCTATCTGATTGAATCTGACCAGTTCAGACGTGGTTTGTAAAGTATGGTACCATGCCGCCTGTTGGCAGTGTTGCCAGCGGTAATGACTATACATGTGTTGGCAGCTGATCTCTGACAGTAGTACGATGATCTACTGGTATAATCGTAGAGCATCGATGTGTCCGGAGGTCCCAGCCTGTAGTGCCCAAGATGGGGTTTCGTCCCAGTGCTGGTGCACACCCCTGCATACAACCCACAGATGAACGTGACTTTGTGTGATCAGATTCGCATATCATCAGCCCTTCTCTCCATATGAATCAGCACGAATCAAAGTGTCAGCACTTGCTGACTTCTTGGCTCACACGTTACCGTTTTCCACTGTCAGCCATGAGGTAAAGCCATGGATGACATATCAGGCTACGCGGGGAGACTGAGGAAGCGCAGACGGGCCACTGATGGGTAGGATGCTGTTGCAAGCAAGGACCCCCACTTGCGACGCAATGCGCTTATATATGCTGCAAAATGCAGTACCGATGAGATCGTTCAACAGCTGCTGGAGCTGGTGGCGTCCTGCCAAAAGGTCATAATCTTCAGTGGGAGTGGACTTTCAGCAAATTCAGGTAGGGGCCGGCTAGGTTGCGGGCTTAGGGGCGCTGAGATTGCCATCAAGCTTGACTGTGCAGCAGTTCATGCGGCCATGTCCACGCTTCAGCCAACGCGGCAAGCAAGCAGTAGGTAGACAGCAGCAAGACGGGCTTTGCAACTCACTTAGCGCCTTTTGTCCCATCAGCATTGCCATACCAGCGTATGAACTTATTATTAAGCCGTATGCGGCTCTGATGATGTAGGCATGTCTATGTTCAGTACAAGGAATGGGTTGTATGAGCGTGCCAGGCAGCGATTCAAGATACAGGACGGAATCAAGCTTTTCAGCTACCCCTTCTACAAACAGAGGCGAATGGACGTACAGGTTGGTCTTTCAGACGGTGTAAGAAGCCATGGATAGCATGAAACTCTTGTCATGGCGCACACCAGCAGCACAAGACTGCACAGCCACTGAAGTGCAGGTTGCCGCAGTGGAAGTTAGTAACGAATACAGCCTCACCATGAGAGTAGGAGAAGTGATTTGATTTGACACTATCAGCGTACGGTCAACAGCTGTACAGCTAATGCTCATCAGAGCCGTATAAAGTTCAAAGCCGTGTAATATTCATCAACAGCCATTTGTCAGGAACAGGTACCCTGCTGAAAAGACATGGCTAATGCCGGCTGTCGTCCTTCAGCAGCTCTTGCTACTGAAGCGTGCCTTCGTCATGTTATATGCTGGACCTGCTTAAATACTCCCAAGTCAGCGGCTGACTTGCACATGATGTCTGTATATTTATCAGCAGTTGGCGTTCCCTCTTGCAGGAGAGTACCTTGCATGGTTGCTGCTCAATCAGCAGCATCAAACTGCAGCGTTGCCTCAATCCAGGTATCTGTGTTGCTGCTGAGCATCTGTGTACTTTTGCTGGCTTGAAATAACTGTGCGAACTGTCTGTTGCTGTTCCTGCAGTCCTTCTTTGCTCAAATTTATGGAGAGGCACAGAACAGTAGGGCTTCTCCTGGTCACTTGGCCATTGCGCAGCTGCATGAGCTGCACAAGTTACAGAGGCACTACACTCTCAATATTGATGGATTAGCAGAGGTAAAAGGACCTTATCCCAAGGACAGCAGCCCACAACAGCTCCATCACAGTTATGTAGCCCACTGCCGCCAGTGCAGGTGCACATGCTGCAAGCAATGGTATTGTTTCCAGATGTAGTCTGTCTGCAGGCATCATTCTCTTGTTCCTCTGGGGCATTGGCCATTGCAGAAGCATTCTGAAAAGCAAAACTTATCGGGAGTTACACTCCCGGAAGGAAGCGAGGATTAGTGAATTGATCACCAGTCAAAGGTGTTTTGCAGGGCCTCAATACCTCCGTATTCCTGCAAGCACACCCTCTGTCCTTCACAAACACCAGTTGTCATTGTTTTCTTGCTGCTGCATACTGTGCAGGCTGTTGGTATGGATACTTGGCACCACAAGCAAAATCCTGAGGGCATCACAGTTGAGATGCATGGAAACATCAGGTGTGCTGCGGCCCTTCTGCTGCTGCTTGATGTACAGGTACCTGCCAGCAACGTTTGGTGATACCCTAGGGTGATACCCTAGCTGACTTGCTGCTGATTTTTTTCCATCAGCAGCCGATGGCTCGGATCAGCATCTACAAAACATCAATCAGCATCAGCACTGCTGCTTACTTGCCTTCGCTTGCTACTTTACCATGTTGCACAAATTGTTATGCTCTACATGTGCTGCTGAGTGTGTGTCTCAGCTGCCTTATCATCCGGGCCTCTGACCATGCTGCTGACACTGTCCCCAGGATGCTGTTTCATTGTTCACCCGGTTCTGCTGCAGCCATGCTATCTGGTGGGAATACTGTTATTCCAGAGCCATGTCATTTCTAAGAGGTTGTAGCAGATTGTCATGCAGATGTCATTATGCTGTTCGTTTGTCAACAGCCTGCAGGTGACGTCTGCTGAATAGCCTGTGCTATTTTTCCTTCTTCTATTGCAATTAAACTCATATGAATTAACTCTGGGAATGAATTTCGGCAGTGTCTGCGGCTGTTTGTCTCCTGCAGTTATGTTGTATGCCCCAGCTGCCATGCTGTTGAGCGACTGAGTGGCGCCATCATGTCGACCATGAAGGCATGCCAGCCAGTCGTGTGCAAGGCATGTAAGGAGGATGAGATGCGCTTCAAGGTGTGTTGATCCATGCCAGCCTCAGCGTCAAGAGCCTGATTGTTGCTGTTGTGTTGCCATCAATCCTGCTACCAACCTGTCTTGGCATCCTCTGGTCCCTTTTGGCAAGCGACTTGAGGATGCAAAGACAGGTTGGTAGCAGGGAAGGCTTCCCAGCTGTTGACATGACTCTCTGGTACAGATTTGGTCTCGAATGGCTGTAGCAGGGGTGAACAGCGATTGCAGCAACCACAGCTCTTTCACAGCAACTATGTTCAATACTCAGTACTTTGCAGCTATAGCAGTTCTGCCATCGGGCCCGAGCCTCAGTCTACCCCGTGAACCTAGTTCACTTTCACAGCAACTGTAGCAAACATCAAGGGCCTCAGCTGCTGCGAGAACTGCTTCTTTGTGTGATGTTGTTTGACTGATGTTGTCGCTGTTGTACCTGTATCAGGTGATGTTGTACGATGACGAGCAGGGCGACTGCATCACGCCTGAGGATGTGTTTGAGCAACTGGAGGAAGACTTGGAGGTTGCCACTGCTGTGATCTGGGTTGGTATCAGCTTTGAGCAGTCTGCTAGCACAGAATATTTCAGGAAGGTGAGCCAGTCGGAATAACGATTGAGAGGGGATGTTACATGTGGACACTTTTACAGACTATGCAATTCATGCAGTAGCCAACAAACTACCTCTACTTATGTTGCACTTTTGACGATAGACAACGTTTGACACAACCCTCTCACCAGTAGAGACGATCAATGCTTCCCTTCACACCTTTCGGGTAGAGGTGATACAGACACTGATTAAGTGCCAGCACCCAGACAGGAGATAAGAAGGCTTTATGCTAGTTGGTCAGGACTGCCAGCACCCAGACAGGAGAAAGTTTCATTGAGTAACTAAGTTTCCTGTCGCCTGTCTGGATGTTGGCAGTCCTGAACAAATGTCTATACCATAACTCAAAATCCCCTGTGTTTTGTCTGTACTAGAGCCACCTGCTGTCCAAGTATACCTTGTGTGGCTGAGTTATATGCAGCTGCTGCCTGTGAATGAATGCCCCTGCACAGGTGCGCTACCTTTTGTCCAGTATGGGCAGGTTGGAGGATGTGACGCAGGTCCTGATCAATCCAAGTGATGAGGCCTACTTCAATGTGGTGTCAAGCATGTCAAAGAAGGAAGATGTGCGGGTAAGTTGTGTTATCATAACAGTAATATATAACAGTGGATGTGACAGTGACAATTTTACATGATCACTGATGTGTTTTTTGCTGTGATCGGGTGTTGTTGATGGCGGGTGGCTTGGAGCACGAAACCAACTCTTAGGTGATCACCACAAGTTGATAAGCTTTGGACTCGTCAGACAGGATATTTTTTTGAGGTGCAGGCCGTCCATAGAGCATTCACCATCTGATATGTATAGTCCGGCCTCACAAGTGTCCCACATTAATGATTTTTCTGTTATTTTTTATCATAATCTTTTTCATTTTCCTTTTATATTAATTTAATAAAATTTATCCATCTATTTATTCTATTATGAGAATCATACGAGCATGTCGCCAGCAGCACCTGGTTTGATGCAGGTCTGGTTCCTGTCGTTGTGGGACACTTGTGGGCACCCAACAGCGGGAAGAGGGCAGAGTGTCATACTTTGGCTGCAGCATCCTGAAAATAGTTCAATGGGTTGTCATTTTCATCTAATATAGTATGGCATGGGCAAAATCTGCAGTCGTATGTTATACAGTGACGGTTGTGTCATCATCTTGGAGACATCTGTGCATCTGTCATAGCTGTAGGCACCTCTGATATGCTGACATAACTGTCACAGTGCTGGACTGAACACTGGAGTCCATGGCTCCCACCTCTTCTGTGACAGCAGAGGTCGACAGCGTTTGTTCTGTTCTTTGCTGTTGAGCACGTTCACAGCAACTGCAATACACACAGGAGCTGCCTTCTGACATAGTCGTCATGCCAGGGAGTTGTCAACTGTCTGTCACTGGCTGCAATACCATTGGTTGCTAGGTTGCTAGAAAGCACAGGTTGATACAGCACAGCTATTGAGTGGATTTGGGGCTCTTTTCTTGTTGAAACAGGTTCTTGATGTCCGGGGCACCAGTGATGAAGTACTGCCCCGCATTGTTCAACACCTACACAAAACCCTAGGCACAAAACCTGATCCAGCCTACTCAAAAGCAGCAGCGGAGGCAGCAGCAGCAGCAGCAGTAGCCCGAAGACAGGCACAACAAGTACAAGCAGAGGCAGAAGCTGCTGCTGCAGCAGCAGGAGCGGCAGCAGGAGCAGCACCCCGTAGGAGCCGGGGGTCTGGCGGAGGAGCCAAGGAGCCATCCCCCTTGATAATTGACATGAACAGTGCTGCTGCTGCTGCTCTAGATCTGCCACCTGCTGCTTTGAAGTATCTGCAGCAGCAGTTGGGCGCTGCTGGGGAGCAGCAGCAGCAGCAGGTGCAAGGGGGTCAGGAGCCTGTAGTGAAAGCTGAGCAAGCTGGTGCGCATGAAGCGAACTTGGCAGCAGTAGCACCAGCAGCAGGAGATGGATCAGGCAGCAGCAATGGCCTGATGAACGGCAAGTTGAATTATATGCAACAATCACCACAGCAGCCAAAGCCCACGATTGCTGGTGCTGCAGCATCAGTGCTGCAGACAGATAGCAAAGGGACTGCACTAGCACAGCATCCTCCGGACAACTGCACAGAAGCAGCAGCAGCAGCAGCAGGGGTTTTGCAGGTAGCTGTGCAAGCATTACGGCAGCAGCAGCAGCAGCTTTCATCACCGCTGCAGCAGCAGCAGCAGCAGGGGTCCACAGGCATGCCAGCAGGCGCAGAAGGGCCAGTAGATTTGTGGTCGTCTCCTGCACTTGTGGCAGCTCTTGCTGCTGCTGCTGCTGGTGGTACTGCTGCAAGCAGTACAGTAACAACAGCACCTCATGCTGCAGCTGCTGTTGCTGCGAATGGTGTGCAGGGCACTGGTGGTGAGTGTCCTGCTGATCCAGTAGCAGCAGTTGCTTCAGCGGTGGCTGCAGCAGTAGCAGCAGCTCGTGGTGTGGCAGCAGAGAGACAAGCAGCGGCAGCAGCAGCAGGACATATGAATGGGCATTCTGGGCTATCAGCAGCTTCGCCATTGGCATCTATGCCAGCAGCAGCAGTGGAAGCAGTGGTAGCAGTCAGCAGTCCAGCGATCCAGGGTGAGCTGGCAGTTGCCGCAGTGCGGGCAAGGACTCCACCCATTAGCAGCAGTGATGTGCAGTCACAGCAGCAGCAGCATGATATGCAGTTGGCAGCTGGGACAAGTAGTACACTAACTGCAGATGTGCAGCATGCAGCAGCAACATTGCCGGCAGTATCAGTAGCAGCGCGTGCAGCAACTCCAGCAGCTGCTGTTCAGCAGAGGGACTCAGCAGGCATGAGCAGGGGAGACACGCCTCCTGTTGCAGACCTACAGCAGCATGAAGCAGCAGCAGCAGCTCTTCAGGCTGTAGCAGAAGCAGTCAGAGGAGGCACACCGCCTGCTGAGGTGCAGCAGGCAGCAGCAGCAGCATTGCAGGCAGTAGCAGCTGCTTCAGGAGCTATCGGCAGGGTGCAGGGGCCAGTGCCGTTGCAGCATCTGCACACAGCAGCGGAAGCAGTAGAGGGACCTGTTTGTGGGGGTGTTGGTGTGGCTGAAAGTTGCATTACAGCAGATGCAGCAGCCAGCAGTAGAGGCTCCGAGCCACCAGCTGCTCAAGCATCAGTAGCTGATGCTGTGAAGGCGGATATCTGCAGAAGCAGAAGTCCGTCGCAGCAGCAGCAGGAACAACAGTTGCTATCGCCAAATATGAATGGTTGCATCTGAGCTGCTGGTCAGCTTATGTGCTGTATACAGGCAAGCTGTGCCTCTTCCGCTGGCATATTGTATGCGTGCTGTTGTTACCTGTGAACGCTTTCTTTGTGCGCGGTTGGTGCGAAACCAACTCTCAGTGAGTGGGTGAGGTGTTGCATGATGGGGAACTTGCGCATGGCCTTTGTTAGACGCGACGTCATATCCTCACGCTCATCCACTGTTCAGAATTATGGTGCAAGTATTGCACTGTAATAGCTGCGCCCTCTCCAGGTTGGGCCGCGCAGGAAAAATCGCTAGGCCCAAGCGTTTGAACGTCAGTACTGCAGTGGATCAAACGCCATAGCTGCTCCAACAGCAGCTGCTTGTGTAGCAGCCCAGAGCAAGTGTGCTGCATGGTTGTATTATTTATTGATCAATGGCGTGGACTGTGCGCGTCAGGGGCGGCAATGGCCAAGCGACGATCAGCAACCTGTCTCCGACCAGCAAATGTTTTGAACTACAGCAACTGATAGCCGAAAAGCTGGATATTGCGCCTCATAGACAGGAGCTGCTTGCAGGCTTTCCACCCAAGGTCATCCAGGTGGGTATGGAGTCAACATCATGTATGTGCCTGCAACAGCTCATGCATGGACATGCTGCCAACTATGTAAAATCTTGCGACCATGCACAAAGCGCACACACATGCATAGGCACCTAGCACGGCATTAGTAATGCACCCTGTGATGACTGTTGGGCTGGCTAACTTCACCATGCTGCCGTGCATCAACAGGTAGATGCGTCCTCAACATTGGCAACGGTTGGGATTTTCAACGGTGATAGCCTGACAGTGCGTGCAAAGTCAGATCCAGCTGTTCCCGAAGCAGCTGCAGCAGTATCTGTATCTCAACCCAGCAGTAATGGATTATCAGGCGGACAGCAGGACGCAGACGGCGCTTACATGACCCAAGGACTGGTAAGCAAGTGCTAATACTTCGCTGCATCAGTGGCTTTGTCTCGCTCCTCAAGTGACGGAAACAGGCAGATGCAAGCAGTTGCAGATGTTAGCTGACTGTCCCAGCTCTCTTTCCATCTCAAGGCCGTGTTGCTTCAGATGTTTTTTAGTACACAAGAATCATTTGATAGTGCTCTGTACTAGCGCAGATAAGCAGATATATAGACGTCAACATGCTGTGAAGCAACACACCTTTTGAACCCACATCGTCCTGCACATGGGTCAACCAAGTACACACATGATAACCACCAGTCTCTCAATACGGCCTTTTTGTCTGGGTTCATCGCACTAAAACCGCATTTGCAGGAGAATGAAGACGCACAGCTTGCAGCAGCAATAGCAGCCTCCTTGCAGGACAGTCAGCCATCCGCAGCAGCACAACCAGCAGCGACTCAGGCCGGGCCAGCCCCACCGGGGCAGACAGCAGCAGGCAAGGGTCCAGCACCCACATCTGTGCAGCTACCTGACGGATCATGCGTAGTCAGGCGGGTGATACCCAGTGATAATAGCTGCCTGTTCAATGCCGTTGGATACGTCATGGAGCACGACAGGCATAAGGCAGCTGCTCTGCGCCAGGTCATAGCAGAAACAGTCGCAGAAGACCCAGGTGTGTTTTGAAAATAAAAAAAAAACAGATTCAAAAAGAAGTTATCTATATGCATGCAGTTCTGAGTCCTCCTCGCTCCAGTTTTCTATGTCACATGCAAAGCTTGCAGGTATATCACCTGCACAGCTGGCAGGTAGCAAGCACTTGGCTGCAAAAGCACACAAGGTGCCAGGTCCTGAAGGTCTGCAGCATATCTCTTTTGCAGACCGTGTCTATCATGAGGAGCCACAAAACGCACACAGCCTTGCCATTCATCTGCTGTAACCGCTGTCCGTCTGCATAGCCATCTAATCGCATTGTGTTGGGCCACCTGCTGGATTCCCAGCAGAGATACATCACCTATGCCAGCCACAACAGTACTGTGCACCCTAGGCATGGGTCTCTTGACCACAATGCAGCATTGTGCTTGTGGCTGCAGTGACATACAATGATGGCTTCCTGGGTAAAGAGAATAACGAGTATTGCAAGTGGATCTTGAACTCAAAGAACTGGTAGGTGGGCGGGACGGCAGTCAGCAGCTAGTCTCACTGTTGACATACAGCAGGCGCTGTGCGCAACAAATCCTTTTGCAAGCACACAAGTGCAGTGTCTGCAGGTGAAGGTGCGGCTGCAAGCATGATCAGGTGCTGCTTTGGCACAGTATCACTGAGTGTGTTTCCTCCCAAGCATTGATGCACTACTTTCTTGCCACCAGTATATTCTCCAGCCAGCGCCAGCAACAGGGGCATTGGCAATGTACTTTGCTTGCTATACTCTTGGCACACATGTTGCTCAGAACTGCTTAGCTAGCAAGCCTGGTTAGCAGCTGCTTTGGCGTGGCATTGTCGTATGTTCTGAATTGAATCTTTTGCAAGTGCTGTGGCCCTGGCCGCTAAAGTCACTTAAGGGCGGCCTTTAGACTGCAGGCAGCGGTTGGACTTAAATTAATTACATGATGCCTGCTGGTTTCTTTCTGCTTCTGCTGCTGCTGCTGCTCCTGCTGCTCCTGCTGCAAACAGGGGTGGAGGCATCGAGCTCTTCATCCTTTCAAAGTACTATGGCCGTCAGATAGACGCGTATGACATACAGACCAAGCGCTGTGATAGATACGGGGAGCATGATGGGCACACTGAGCGTGTGATGCTGATTTATGACGGACTGCACTATGATGCAATGGCAGTTGCTGCATTTGATGGAGCACCAGATGACTTGGATATAACAGTGCTGCAGGTAACCATCTAGGGTTGTGACCATGAATGCATGTGCGTGCTGAGCACGGTGACATACTGCAGGTGCCACTGCCACTACCGCTACCAGCATGGTAAGAAAAGTACCTTCCTTGCAGTAATCGCTGTCTGCCGGCTTAAAGCAGTGACAGACTGCAAGAGCAGTGGTTGGCTGCAGCAACAGCACACATGCGTGATCCAGTATGGTTGACAGTACTGCAATTGTCGGCCTCAGGGATTGGCAGCAAGTCAGCATTTGATTTGTGCATGTGATTGCCGCCAACCATGTACGAGAGGCACCTATCAGCAGCCAGCCAGATAGTACATAGTATGACGGTGCTGGTGCACTGCCACATCCTCAGGTACAAAGCCCAGAGTCAGCAGCAGCAGAGGAAGGTGCCGCCAAGCTGGTAGCAGCTTGTCATGAAGCACGGCAGTTCACTGACACAGCCAACTTCACGCTGCGCTGTGGGGTGTGCCAAATTGGCTTGAAGGGTGAGAAGGAGGCAGTAATGCACGCTAAGGAAACAGGGCATCAGAACTTCTCGGAATACTGAAGACTTTGGCTGCTGCACAGCAGTGCGGTGAACTCAGCTTCTTGCTGCAGACCGGCCTGCGGTAGTGTGCAAAGGCTGTGCTTGGTCTGCAATGCTGATTAAGTGACAGATGTGCAGCGCAGCGAAACAGCTCCGGCTGCATTACAACAGGCTGTAGGGTATATGCATGCGGCTGTGCACATTGACCCTACTGGCTTCAGCATGGAACCATGTGGGCGCTGCATAGTTTATTTTCTTGACAAAATGATGGGGAGGTGGCGCTATTTTTTGAGTATGTGTGCTGCTGTGATCGGCTGGCGTGGCTACGGCTGCTGGTTGTGGTACTTCCGCTGTTGAAGAATCACATTGATTGTCACAATCAACAGAGCCGGAATCTGTGCGGGCCAGCGGGAGCTCAGCCTGTCCACTTTGACTGTCTAGCTATAGGGGCTTCTCTTACTTACCTACTGCCAGTAGTACAGTGTGACCTGAAAACCCACTTAACCTCCATGCATTTTACTTTGTTCACCCGAGATGACATGCACTTGAACACTGCACACTTGAGACTACATGAATACGGTAACCACCCTCAGATTGTTCAAGGTGTGTCTGTTGTTTTGTGTCTATTAAGAATGGTTCGTTGTCAGACCAACTCGACATCGGAGCTTCACAGATCTACAGGAGCTGCATCACTGTAGGCCCAAATGAGCAGGCCGCCCAGATCATAGTTCACTCGCCAGGCGTCTCAGTGCACTCATAGTCAACTGAACTCATATGCAACTGGCTTGCACGACCGAAGATCCTCAGGCCAGCAGTTGTAACGGTCACAGCTGACTAGATGCGGTGCCTGGCCCGATGATTGCACAGCATGTAAGCTGCTTGTGTCAAACCTCTGTGAATGGTGAGATGCCGTTATTCGCAGTTGTACAACTGAACATCAACAGTTTATGCAGCATAACTAGCGTTGCAGCACTTCTTACCACGGCCTATCTTGGCGAGTCTGAAATTCACTGCGACGTTTGCCGACTGTTGTGCACTTCAAAAGGCTTAGACCGCCGAGCGTAACGAAGACTGCAAAATGGGTATTGTTACTGGAACCATTGCACTACTCACTGCGCCCCTTTGGTGAGTGTCAGACAGTCGGACTCTGTGCCACACGATGCAGCAACTGCTGCGATTTGTGGCAATATACAGCCTCAGGCTTTACAACAATGAAGCTACACGTGCAGCTGCCCACGCTCCACTGCACTGCTACAAAGCACACCATGTGCATTGAGAGCTCAGTGCAAGCAGACATGCATCTTGCACAGCAAATGCTGGGAAGTTTTGCAGTATGCATTGAGGGTTGCATTGCCAATGGCTGAGAGCTACAAAGTCTGTGGCGCACGTAGGACCCTCCTGCAGAGCATGATCTCTCAAGCAGCGGAGTGTTGAGCACATCAGTGCCACCATCAAAATGCTCATGACTTTATGTTCTTGTTCTCAACCTCTAAACTGATTAGCGTCATTAGCAGTGCTTGTTATCCTCGCAACTGCTGTGCTGCCGCAGGATTCCATTGGCCATTTTCATCATCTTCCACCCCATCACTTGGCTCCTTATGCCACTCTTATTGCTGCTTGCACTCCTGACAGCTCCAATCTGGTGAGTGGTTTTAGAGCAATGCTGTAGTGGACTGCACATACCTGCCATGCCACTCATATTGCTCCTTGCACTCCTGACAGCTCCAATCTGGTGAGTGGTTTTAGAGCAATGCTGTAGTGGACTGCACATACCTGCCATGCCACTCATATTGCTCCTTGCACTCCTGACAGCTCCAATCTGGCGAGTGGTTCTAGAGCAATGCTGTAGTGGACTGCACTTACGTGCCATGAAACGCGTGATCTGTTGGCACTTGCATGCTGACAGCCTGACTTGGAGCATACTGCTCATGTTCAAAACATGAACTTCAGTATCAGTAAGATGTCCGGGACAATAATTGCATTGGCCTCACTGCAGCCCTCAGGTGAAAAGACTTCATGCGTTATACTGGTCAAATCCCACTCAAAGGGCATGCTGGATCGCAGCCTACTTCAAAAGTACCTGCCTTCGTTACTACTGCTTAGATGTCATGTATTAAAGCTGTAAATTTGCTTCTGTGCAGGATACCCTTACTGCTATTGGCCATCATCATCTGACGAATTCAGCTTGAATACAAAAGTATCGAGTTCTGTTGAAGCCTTCAAACTGACTCAGTGTTAGGTCACATGGAATCTGATGTCAGCAGCGGCTCTGCTGATAGCCCAGCAAGAAACTCGTGAGCTCACCAGATGCCAGGTGTTTGGCAAGCTGCTGAGTTTCATGCTGGGCCATCTGCAGAGGAGTGCCCTGCCAGGGGCCTGAGGCAGCATTTGAATTCAATATGATCATGATCAATAGTGACCAGCTACCTCGAATGGGCTCAGCACAGTATCCTATCGATATGTATCAATGCTGAGTTGAGTTGTTCATGGCATCAAGGCACAACCCATTTACCAGCACTTGACTGGCGATCATTTGGTAATTATAGCATTATGATGCCACTGTAGCAAGCAGCTAGACACCAGGTAGTGCCGCACAGTGAGTTTTAAACTCACAGTTGCTCTTTACAGCAGAGCATTATGGGCGAGGCTCAGATATCATAGTCATGAAGGCGTAGTTGTCAGCTCTTGGGGCTCTAGTTTGTCCTTGTTTCAGAATGCCGGACATTCTTTGGTGGTTTGAAATCAGTAAGACTTTTTGCAATCCAATGACTTTGACTCCATGCCATGCTTGCCAGGTGTTCAACTGGTTGTGCCACATCGGATGATCAGGCAGTTTCCGAAGCCAGTGAAAGCTGCCTGATCATCACACAGCAAGTTATACATCACGGTGGCTTGGTACCAAGGTGCCACCACAGATACTTTAGTGCTATGCCATAGTGCTGAGCACTGCTCAGTGTTGCAACCTGCTCTCCACACAAGCCGGGGTTGTCAACTCGTCGTGCCGCCGGCCAGGCCGCTGTCAGCTAGCAGTTGTACGACGCGTCTTCAAGTTGTTGCATGCCACTCAGTGAGCAGAAGTTCTGCAGGTAAATATCTCAGATATGTGTGGCACACAGTGTAAAATAATAATAATAATAATAAGATATCCAACCGGATTGAATCTGGTTTCTGTTTCTTTTTGGTGTGCCCCCATGAGCCATCAGTTGGCTCCTTTCGGGTGGAAGCCCTTAAGGGTAACTTGTTGTTGTAGTAGTAGTAGTAGTAGTAGTAGTAGTAGTAGTAGTAGTAGTAGTAGTAGTAGTAGTAGTAGTAGTAGTAGTAGTAGTAGTAGTAGTAGTAGTAGTAGTAGTAGTAGTAGTAGTAGTAGTAGTAG
>JABEVS010000410.1:0-58639 GCA_018290735.1 Coelastrella sp. MACC-549
AGCTTTATGCCGTCCTATGACTGCAGAGTCATGTGGTTAGACGTGACGGGGCGTGGTTTGGCAGGTTGCCACGCTCTTCTGCCATGACCTTTTTGGGCTTCCTGAGGTTGGCGTGATCCGTCCGTGTAATCTCTGGCCTTGAAAAAAAAAAAAAAAAAAAAAAAAAAAAAAAAAAACCAACCCCCCCCCCCCCCCCCCCCCCCCCCGACCCCTGACACCCACACCCACCTGCAAGGGGTCTAGTGTTTCCAGCACTGACGCTCCGCTGGTGACCAGATCCTCCACAATGAGGCATCGCTGTCCAGCACTGTATGCCCCCTCAATGGCCTTCTTGGTGCCATAGTCCTTCACCTCCTTGCGCCTCATAACCATGGGCAGTCCAAAGCCCAGACTCATGCAGGTGGCAATAGGCAGGGCCGTGTAAGGCACACCACACATGATGTCAAAGGGCAGGTCCTTGATCTGAGCCCACATCATACGAGAAACCTGACCCAAGGCAGTGTGAACAGTGAGACAGCAGGGTTACAGGCACCATCACCCACTTGCTGCAGCCTGCTGTGTGGGCTGACATCCGCAGTTGTAGGCTGTTGCATGGGTGACCTCTGCTACCAGCTGAACGCAGCCCACACCGGAACCTTACTGGTGTGCCACCAGTGAGTCAGCAGCAATAGACTGCTCAGCTCGCACTAATTCAGCTGCTCACGCTGCTCACTCACTGCTGCATGGCTTTGGAGGAAATCCATGCAAAGTACAAGATCATAGGCCACATCTCACCTGCTCCAGAACATCTGGGTAAGACACAATCACACGCAGGTCCACGTAAACAGGGGACATGAGACCACTCTTCAGTTTGAACTCTCCGAACTTCACGGCCTGTGCAAACGTTCGACCACACCAATCACCAACTGCGCTTATGCATTGTGTGGCAGCGCTGCATGCTGGGGTTACCGCTGACAGCAACAGCAAGCAGTGAAAAGCACACTGGCTGGCAAACTGGCGTGTCAGTGAAGGCGCATCTGAATGCAGCTGCTTGAATTACCCCGATCTTGTTGAGCTCCAGAACCAAGTCCTCTATCTCCTCCTGAGTCATGGGCTCCCTCTGCAGCAGTGAACAGCAGTCTCAAGATTGGAAGGCTTGCAATGCATAGGCTACAACGTATAGCCCAACCTATGTGCAGTCTTTGTGTTAAAAAGTACAGAGGCGAAAATAAGCTATCTGAGCTAGACGTATGCTTGCTGATCTCGTGTGACATCCCGAGGAAACGTACTGTTGTGGCCTTGGCAGCGACCGAGCTGGTGCAGGGCACATCTGCGCCCTGTGGCTTTTTAGCACGATTAAACAGACCCATCTTTGCTATTGCTGGTTGCCGCTTGATGCTGCCGTCAACAGCGAAATGGCCGACCCTGGACGGGGTTGTTGCTGCAATAGGTGTCACCCTTTTGCTTAATCCAGCAGCTGCGGTATACAGACTCTTACCAAACAACTGCATAGAACAGGTGGCAAGGCGGGCCGGGAGTTTCAGTCCCTCAGAACTGCCGCAGGCACAACAGCTGATTGGGATCGTGCTTTTGCTGGACAACTTGCAGCTCACAACTTTTCTCTGCTTGATCATTTCATCCTAACATTCGAGTTTTTGTAGTAAATCAGCGTATCAGCAAGTGTGACTCGAGTGACCTATCTCCTGCTCTGAGCGTGACATGTGTTGCCCTTTCTCGAATTTGAAAGGAATCAGTTGTTGCTTGATATGAGTCGTTAAATCACTGTTGCGAGTACTATTGAAGTTATCTTCCCTCCTGACGGTGTTCTGCCGGCCCAACCCACACCTTTCGTCCTGCTCTTTGCCTTGCAACATAATTATGCAGTATGAAATCTCACAATCTCAATACTGCCGTGGAGTCTTGAAGCCGCGGTGTGACTGTCGCTGCTGCTTACCACAACGGCAGGGACCAAGCCCACCAGTGCAGCTCAGGCGCACAGTCGCTGTTTCAGCCCAGTCAGAACAGCAGGTAAGTGGATAATTGCACTGCCAAGGACATGAGGCCATTGTTACTGCCATGTAAAGCCCTATCACCACATGAGGAGCTGCAACCCTTTGGTCTGCCTGGCAGCCTTGCAAGACTATTTCTCAGGAACATCTGCTGCGCTGTTGCGCCGTCCGTGTGTCATCTGATGCAGTTATCGCAAACAGAGCGTGAAAGGGAAGTTCGGCAAGAGGCTACACGTCGAATAAAGCAGCTTGGGGAGCAGCGAAGGTTCAAGGAAGCAGTACAAGAGCTTGCTGGCCTCGCCACAGTAGGGGTGCAGCCAGACACGCAAGCAGGAACAGCGTTGCTAGCAGCATGTACCCGCAGCAGAGATATGAAGATGGCACAGAGTGTTTTTGATCAGCTATTTGGTAAGTTTGATGTAGTTGTTGCAGCAGCGCTCAATGGCCTTGAATGGTTTCAGTGTCCGTTTTGGGACGAAGAGAAACTGACAGGTATCTCAGACGTTACAAGGTGATGGACTAGGTAGTATGGTATCCTTTTATCCGTGGCAACAACAAAGCCCTAGCGTGTCTGTCATGAATGCCAGACTTACCTGCTGAACCTGCGGCCTCACATGGACAGAGCGATGCCCTCTGTCACTTGTGCTGTCAATGCAGGTGACTTTCTGCAACCAGATGAGATCACTTTTGCAGTGATGCTGCGAGGCTATGGCAATCAGAACCCTCCTGATTGGCAAAAGTTAGACTCTGTATTGACACAAATGAAGATGACACATGGACTGGAACCCACAGCAAGTAAGTGGCTCAGGTGCAACGACAGCAGCGGCAGATTCACAGCCTGGCATTATCTTTACAGGGAATATGAATCTGTCCAATTGCTGACAGTAGGTGCAGTACGCACTGCTGCCATCATCACCCTTACTTACGGGAACCTACCATCATCTCACCAGTTTCTGCTGTCACCAGTGTCTGCTGATAAGCTGTTGCAGAAAGTCTTATGGTACATCTAAAATGGTCAGCAGTCTATTGGGGCGGTATGTCGATAGCAACTGGATTGCGGCTACATATGTATACACCCAAACGTGTGCAAATATAACATTGGCAGCTTCACTGCACTGACACACATTGCTTACAATGTCACTGGCTGCTTTGCAGCCAGCTACAATGCACTTCTGGAGATCTGCAATCGCACAAACGATTCTGATCGTGCACTGGATGTGTTGGACCGCATGGCAGACGATGAAGTAGAGCCTGATGAGGTGACTTACGAGATTGTGGCTCGCAAAAGGGCATGGAGGTCATACATGCGCAAGCTCTTTGAGTGAAGTGCTTGGCCTCACTTGTTGCCCGGCAGTGCTGGGTAGAAAGGTATACACCTGCTGCAAGCGCATGCAAGTACTTGCTGGGTTGAGCAAGGTGCTGAGAGTATCATACTCCCTATTATACGATAGATCAGGTGCAACAGTCACAGCCCAGGAAGGCATGTGATTCGCCACCAGACTGCATGGTGACCTGTCACTTTCCGTTTCTGTCCAACAATGAAACATGGGCAAGTGCTCATGCGGATAACTGTATGCACATGAGCCGATCATGCTCATTGTCTGGCAGAATTCTGGATGCCCTAAGGCATCTTATCCTGGGAAAGAGGAAAAGTGGCCTATGGGAGGCCTTGCTGACCACTGTAGTGCAGCTGGTCTCTGAAGATCTACTATATCAGTCTCAATTTCTTTTACTATATATATAATAGGATATATCCTGAAGACTTATTCTGCAATATGCTTATTGCCGCAGTGAGGCTCCCTGACCTGTCAACAATGATCACCCCAGGAATATGTAAAAGAAATTTAGCCATGCAGCAAGTTGAAATGCTATGACAAATGCGCTGACATGTGTTGCCATGCAGCAAATTGGGATGCTATAAGTATTTTTCCACCAGCATACTGCGTGCACATGTGTCTGTTGTTTTGTAAAAGATATTTAGCCATGCAGTTTTGTGTCTATCTGATTGAATCTCTTCATCAGGAATAGGTTCAACCAACAAGCTCAGCTGTTGTCCTATGAAGCATAATACACTGTTAGCTGTATTCAGACAGAAGTAAACATACACTGAATGACCTCACTTGAGTTTGCTTGATCGCTTCCAGTCACCAGCTCCTCCTGCCTCCAGCAGGGGTGTCCATCCGCCCATGGACCAGGCCAGGATCAGAATGTATCCAGTTACGTGAGTAAGTACATGAGTTTCAACCACTTCGCAAGCCAATGCCAGGCTCATTGCGCAGTAATTCAGCAGTTCCTTCTCCAGGCTCAGGAATAGGCTCCATTGAAGCGCCCCGTCGTCCCCCTGCAGGCCCTCTACTTACGCTATAGCTACCAGCTAGTAGATCGTCACACATTCAAGCCGCTTGACTTGGCAACTCAATGTAAAAGAAAATGTGTGTTATGCCAACACCTACAGTTCATCACACTCGTGCAACGTTGCAGTTGACAAAGCTGCCAATAACATATGTCTTCAAGTTGTACACGGCTCTTTCTTGTTCTCGTGCACTACAACTAGCTACTAGCCAGTACAGTAAGTAACTCGTGCAACGGTTATACGATCGCCATCGAGCCAGCTATTCAACAGCCGGCCGCGGGGTTGGTAGCTATAGATGGCCCAGGTGGGTACTTCACACCGCCCCATATGGTTGCATTGCCCACATCAACTCCTGTGACACGACTTGAAGTCGTGGCTGGAGTACAGGCCTGTACGAGCTCGTAGGCAACCACTCCCAAAAGTACAGACACCTAAGTTGTGTCACAACTTTAGAAGAGTACTTTTCTAGTCTTAGCCGGCCAACGTTCGCAACACACTCGCGATGTCATTTCAACTGCCAGTCGCTGGCATCCGATGGCATCCAATGTTGCATGCATGCATGCATGCATGCATGCCATATGGCTCTATCTCTTGTATTAATGAACAATTTCACTCGGCAACAGTTGCAATTGATCCGCATGACTCTGCGCAGATGCATGCACCAGATGCAACAACAGCAATCTCTACTATTCTCAAAGCAGCTCATGAGCTTTGATCAATGATCATCTGCTGACCAGCTTAGCATTAGCTGATAGTGATTGCCCGTGTCTCCCAAGCAACAGCGTTTGTTAGCTTTGTTTTTACTCTGCTTCTGCTCCCTTTGCAGCTAGTCACCACTCCAATGTTGGAGTTAACATGGTGTTGCGAGTTGATTACCTGTCGAGGTACTGTTATCTGTGCTGCACATGTTGTTGGGCATGAGCAACATGTTGTTCTGAACTGTGCTGGTGCACGTGTTCAGCATTTGCGGGAGACATACCCACAGTTGGACTTCTCGCAGCCTACCTTGCCCGGCAAAGGCTTTAGTCTTGACTACCCATGCTCATATGCTGCCATTGTACCAATTCTTGGCTGCGATAGTTAGGTTTGCCCCTTTAAAAGGAAAAAATTTGTGATACTAGTGCCAGGTTGAGGTTTGTTGGGGTTTACTACTTGTACTGCCACCCCCCCACTGAGTGGGATCTTGTGCCGTGACGGCACTTTTGCCCCTGAGGCCTCACTTTTGCCCCTAGGGTGGCTAAATCTTGGTATGCCAGTGTGGCTGAGCCACCAAGTACTTCTCCCAAGGACCTTGCGGCCGGAAAGGGTAACTTCCTTCCTTCCTTCTGATAGTCAATTTTTATACTATTTATTGTGCCAATTCTCCAGGAGAGGGGAGGGGGGTGGGAATTCAAGTTCAGCGATAAATACTATGATAGTATCTCCCACTTGGCAAGGAAGTATAATCGTTTGCCAGCTCATCCAGTGTTTCATGGAGCCATTGATGATAGAGCCCTCTCAGAGGGCTATCTCTTTTCCATACTCATCCAATGATCCAGGCTGGTGATCATTGTGATCCTTATAAGATAAATCTACACTCATGAAATGCCTCATAAGGCACTAGTAATTACTAGTAGTAATATAATGGGGTTGTGGGCCAAGGAGTTTTGAAATTTTGAAACTCCTGGCGCATGCTGGGGCTGCGAGGCTCAGCAGCGAGGCGGTGTGGGTGGAGCTGATCGTGTGGGGGGTGGGTGGGGCCGGCTGGCTCGGCCTGCCCGGCTGCGGTCGGGGGACTGCGACCGGGACTGCCGGAGAACTCGGCAGATTTGAAAATTCTAAAACTGGCAGGGGTGCCTGCGAGGGCGCGGTCCAGCAGCGAGGGTGGATTCCATGTGAGGTCTGGGAGCTGCGACCGGGACTGCCGGCACCGGCGCCGGTGAACTCGGCAGATTCAAAATCTCAAAACTTGCAGCGGTGCCTGCGAGGGCGCGGTCCAGCAGCTACTGGGTGGATTCCATGTGAGGTCTGCAGGAGGGGTGGATCGGCGAGCAGCGGGCTCGGCATGCCACCGAGCTGCGCAGCTGCACCGCAGGGCTGCCAGCCAGTGGCTGGCTGGCACTGCCGAGCAGCTCCGTGCTGCGCATGGCGCATATGCAGCAGCAATAGTCGCTGCCTGGGTATCTTTACAAGCTACAAAGGTCAACGTTGCCGTTTGTTGCAGCACCTGCATGTACTGCCACCAGCACTGCTGACCACGTGAAGTTGACAGCACATGGGGATGAATGACGTGCTGAGTGCTGTGGGCAAATGTGTACGATAAGTTTTGATGCACCAAGACTATCGACAGGCTCATCAGCAGCAAAGTGCTGCAGGCTGGTCAGGAGTGTTAAGTCATTCCTGAAAATAAAACTCTTGGGACAAAGCGGGATATAACACACGCAGGCCTAGGTATGTCTGGAGTTTAATCCATGGTGACTGCATCATGTTTTGAGCATGTCGAGATCATGCTATCATGATCAGGCTGTCGCATCACTTCGACACGTGCACCGACTGTTGCAAGCCTATAACAAGCTGCACGGCAAGGTTGCAGGTAAAAGTAAGTATCAGCGATTTTGAAAGATACCTTTTGCAAAACCGAAGACTAGGAGCATACCAAAAGCAGGTGTGCATGAGCTACTGACGTTTGCCGCAGTGCATGGATCTGCCCAGACGTCTCGGCACGCTGGCATTTGTGTGGTAAGTGTGCCCAGTTCGTTCACTTTATGGTGCAGCAACCAGTGCTGACTGGTCCGTGTATGGATACTGCAGCATGTGCTGCAATGACACCAGCAAGCCAGCAGCTTTGTGCGCTCTGCCTGCAGACTTCACTTAAAAGAAACAGAGCCATGCAACATCGAGTGAGCTGGCAAATGAGCTGACATGCGAGGGGCCCGCCACATAGGGCTGATGATGTTGATCATAGCATGCTTGTGCGCTGATCAGCGTCCTCCTACTAGCTAGTATCATGATCAGGTTGAGGTGGGACGTGTCAACATGCGCGTTGCAACTACGAAGTAATTTACTTACGACATCATAGATAAAGGATGAGAAAATCAACGTGTTAGTTGCTGTGTGATCATCCATTGTACTTGACTGCTGCTTGTGCCTGAAGACAATCGGTACCCAGCAGTTCAGGTGGTGCGCGCAGTCGTGACGTTTCCTCAAGCAGTCGTTGCGCGCGGCATACGTATGCTATTGTCATAAAGAGCGAGCATGGCTAAAGCTTTGCAGTGACTGTGTTGATTACCGCACACCTGTAAAAGTATCCCCGAGCACCTTCAGCCGCTGTGTATGTCGCACACAAATGTCCAAACGACGAGCTACTGATGAGTTGTATACAGCTGACAACCGCAAGGTCCGTGCAAGGTCTTGCCTGCCTTAGGACGACGATCGTCCCCCTGCTATCGCCTGCGAACATCACTTATGCCTTGTCAGTGTCCTCACACCTTCAAACTGCTTGCCTTAAATCATCTGTGTGCTCCCTGCAGCGCCAGGATGTCCCTGCTGACCGTGCAGCAGAGTTTACTGCACACCTGCGGGCCTTGAACGGCCAATTTGCAGAGTAAGTCATTGAGCTTGAGAAGGGGTTACACGATGCATTCAGTGAATCGTATGGCAGTTCTTGAATATATGGTGCTGCACTGCAGGTGGGTGCATCAGCAGGCAGCCAGCAGCAGTGATCAGCTGTGGTTAGCTGGTGTCTCTGACTATGTTCGCTTTGCTGACAACTTGCTGGATGACTTTCAGGATGTGTTGAAGAATGGTAAGTTATGAAACATGTACAGGCAAGTTTCATTTGGGATCCGCAGCAGTCATGACAGCCCATGGAGTGGTAGGGTGCGCCATACTCTCAGGAGCTGCTGCACCGTGCTTTGTGGGTTCCTGCCAGCAAGAGCTCACTGTCTGCGCTGTTTATCCAGCTTATGGAACTTATGTATCAACTTGGCTTGACCTGGAAAGCTGCCGCACGGGTGTGTGCTACTGCAGGCAGAAAGCAGAGCCCTCCTGCAGCCAATGACCTGTTTGGCACTCCAGCAGCAGCGCCCGCAGCAACAAGGACGTCTGATGCACACACAAGTCGCTCAACAGGTGCAACTGCAGGTGGCAGAAAGTCTGTCAGTTTTGCAGCCACCCCTTCTCTTGGCGCTGCAGCAGATACAGAAGCTCTGACACCAGGTGCCAGCAATGTCAACAACGTGACAGCCAATGCAGGACACACTCCTGCACCAGCAAGTGGCTTAGGATTCAATTTTGGAGCTAGCTCGAAACCAGCTGCTGCAGCGGTCGATGTCGTACAGGCCTTACCAGTATATGGTGCCAGTGCATGGGGCTCAAGCACCCCTGCAGCAGCAGGTGTATCAGCAATGGACGGAACAGCTCCCACAACTCTCTTCACATCAACTGCGGGGACATCAGGCAACCCCGAAGAGCATGGTGGGAAGTCAGCAGGTGCCACACCTACAAAGGCTTTCACTTTTGGCACCAGCACTAGCAGCACACCAGCCGCAGCAGGTGGCAGTGACATAGCAGCATCATTAGCACCATCTGCTAGCCCATATCCTTCTAGTGCGGGAGGTTTCAGTTTTGGTGCATCCATTCCTGGGAGCACTAGCAGCAGCCCAGGGGGAGCAGCCAGCAGCACCACACCGGTCAGCACATTCAGCTTTGGGGTGTTGCCACCATCCTCAGCAGTGGCAGCCACAAGCAACAGTCCCATCTTCTCTTTTGCTGGGAATAATGCTGCAGTAGCTGGTACATCTGGCAACAGCATGTTTAACTTTCCAGCTCCGGCAGCGGCAGGTGGGTCATGACAGATTGCGTGGCATATATTGTGTTCCTCAAGCAAGCAGCTTTGCTGGCATAATGCAGTACTGACGGCACCTGCAAGTTGTTGTCATCGTCTATGTTGCTGCTGCTAGCGTCTTGGTCTTCAGCAGCTAGGCTGAGGGAGCAGGTTTGCTGAACCAAAGATATATGGGCACGTCTGCTGCTGTATGAAATTTTGCAGGCGAGTGTGTTGGTGGTGATCATGGCAGTGGTGGTGGTGCTGGTGGTGATGATGGGGCTGAAGAAGAAGCCTCAGCAAAGTACAAGCCAGAGATCACAGTGAGCAGTTTCACAGCTGCAATTCAGCAGTGCTTGCAGGTGTTTGGTTCTAAGAGCATGCGGGTGACGTGCACGATTTTGGTGCTGGTGTTGCATACCTGGTCTGTATGTCTTCCACCTCAGGAGTAACTACATCGTCTTCCAACAGTTTGGCAATGAAAGCCAGCCGGTACAGTTACCAACAACTGTGTTCATGAGTGAGTTGGTGCTTAGGCATTCATCATCTGGTGGCTCGTAGGTGGATGAGAACACTTGGAACGTGTTCTTCAATGGCAAGGCACGCCTGCATGTACGTCGGGTCAAAGAGGGCAAGAGTGAGTGGGCTTCTAAGGGCCTCGGTGTCCTGACAGTCAGGCAGAGAAGGGATGGCGGGGACAGCAGCACATACGTAACATTCACCAATGATGGGGTGAGTTGTGGCACACAGCAACAGCTGCTTGGCGCTCAAGCAAAGCGCAATGCTATGTAGTATCTGACACATATAGTGACCACTGGTGGCTTGGTAGTGGCCTTGACTGCAGTGCGGCAGAGGTTATCACTATTGATGTGCGCATACACCAGTGGCGTCCTAATGATATTTCACAGAGCTTGTATTGTTTTGCAGGGGAAACAGCTGGTGTCATCTAGGCTGCAAAAGACCACACAGGTTCACATTGTTCCCGAGCAGCCCAAGAAGTGTCGAATCAGCCTGACAGTCATCCATTATGACTTGCCTCCAGCAGGAACACCTGGGGCTGATGCAGCAGCAGCAGCCACAAGCAGATACTCGGTGAGAAGTATGTTGAGCAGTGTGACTGCACAGTGCACAGTGCACAATGCCCACTTCCAAAACCAAAAGTGCAGGTCATGGCCACCTGGCTCACGGCAGATTCCGTCAGCCCGCATGGCATGGCATGGCATCACATGTCGCATTATCTGTCTAATGTATGATGCCATCATGATGTCCTTGCCTGAGTCGGTGGCCATTCGTTTGTACTAGGCTCTGTGCTTGTGAGTGAGTGTGCAGGGTTCCTCTGTTCCTGTCTGATGACAGATTTTAGCTGTTTGTGTACCAGGTGACAGAAGCATGCTGTGATACTAGAAATTCTGCTGGGGCATGTCTTGAGGGTGTGCACATGCTATTTCTTGTGCAGGTTGAGGTGTGCATGGTCAGTCTCAGCAGTCCAGAGAAGATGCTGGAACTGCAGCAGGCAGTGAACCAGCACAAACCCAAGTAAGGGTGATCCATTCAGTCGTCCAGGGAGGGGGGGGGGGCAATTTCAACCGTGGGGGCATTTCAGCCGTGCATGACACAGGCTACGGATGGTATTACATCAAATGCAGTGTTTTGTTCAACGCCATAGCGGCAGGATCTCATTGCTCATGTTGGCAGGCGGCATACACTGCTGTGGGCCACTGCCATGTCACATGGTTTTATGCAACGTTGTTTCGAGAGGAGACGGCTGTTGTCTGGAACCTGGGGGTAAACATGAGGTGATGATTGGCACAGTTGCTCTCGTTGTGTTTTGAGGGCACAGTTGCTCTTGTTGTGTTTTAAGGTCCTCTTTACGGGTAAATACTAATTGCTATGGGCGCACATTGAGTCTGCTCAGCGTGATTCAGCATCCATCAGCTCTTTGCTGGATCTTTTTCTTATTCGTTGCCTGGCCAGGCCTCCATGGAGCCCATCATAGGTAGAATATGTTATCCAGGTTGTTGGAATCCTTGGACACTTCTGTGTTTGAGCCCTGGCAAATGCAAGGCGTTCAAACTCGTCAACAAAGAGAGTGGGCTTTGAGTAACTTACCTTCTATATGTATACCGGTAGGTACCTTGAAGGTAAAAGCACAAACAACCGTGCACAGTCACCACAACAGAGGGCTTTGCCTCAAACACATACGCACTGCAGACTGTGAACCCCTGCAGACTGTGAACCGGTTACCCTTGCAGATTGAGCCTCCACGTGACGCTCAACCTCTACAGTAAAAGAGATTGAGCCCATGCAGCACTCAGGGATGAGCTGGCAACTGATCTGACATGCGATCGTGTAAATGCAAGCTTAAGGGCCTTGGAGCCGGGAACTTTCCTGAGGGAACTACTACTAGAATAAAAAGGAAATGCAGGGCAAGGGTCAGTCAGCATATTGCCACACCCCAGCAGCCCCCAAAAGGCTGGCACGTGGCCTTCCTGTGATGCTTTGCTACAGGTCACACAGCAGGAGTGGGAAGCTTCAGGGACCAGAGGCTAGAAGCACTACAGCATCTCCAGTGGCGGCGCATGACCAGCAGTCGCGTTGCCACACCAAATCACCAGACAGTATCATCAGGTGGCACACGGTGTAGAAAGCTTCAAGAAGTATGCCACTAGTGATCCAGGCCAAAGTCTACCAGCCCTAACAGTCACCAGCATACAACTACTCTACATGAGACCCTCCTTTAGATGGTATGTAAGGGGGGAGCACTGCTGCTGAACTTGCTGCTGGACCTGTAGCTTCAAGTGCTTGTGGTCCCAGCAAGGGGTCATACTCTGCGCCTACTACGTCTTTCAGGAACTGGGCAACCTTGGATTGCACACCTGCCAGAGTGTTGAAGCTCAGCAGCAGGAACACTACAAGCCCTGCAGCAAAAAGAACAGGTGTGACATCAGCTGCTGATTGGTTCCAATGAGCCTGTACCTGCAACAAGCACCCTCCATCAGCATTGAGATTACCAAACACCGTTTGTAAGAGCACTACACAGCCAAGGACACCGCTTATCTGCTCATACAATATGTATGCTATTGCGGCCAAGGCATTTGTGCACTAAGCAACCCACCTGTGGTCATGAGCACATACAGCCCATTGTTGAAGTCTATGTCACCTTTGTTCTGCCATTGATAATGCACCAGCACGTGCTTGGGCCAGTGTGTGGTGTTCTTGTACTCTTCATATAGTGCGGCGTGATGGATTAACAGTTCATCTGGCAGCGGCAGCACCTGACGTCGCCATTGCAGCAGCAATACGGCCATGAAATGGATTACAGACAGCAAGCAGTGAAGTGAAAGTCAGCACCAGTAGTGCCCTCAGGTGCCAAGTGAAACCTGCACAGTCTGGTGCAACAACAGTGCTTGTCAGGTGCTTGCCAACTTGTAGTATCGTGGCACCAGAGCAACAATGCTTGTCAGTGAAGTTTATGAAAGTCAGGTGTCCCATTACAATGTCAATACATGGAGAAATTATGTGCTCTATTACAAACTCACGTGCGCTTTTACCCCTGTCAGCTCATCCCCTGATCTTTGCAGCTGCACTTCAAGCAGTGGCATTCCATCAACCTTCTTGCCAAGCACAGTCAGCCAGGGAGTCAGGATGCGGTCACCTGCAAAGGGACCCGCCGCACACAGAAAGGATTAATTGCAAATGATGCGAGGCAAGGGATTGCTAATGGCAAGTGCACATGTGAGCAGCAGCTACCAAGGTCTTACACTGCATTACGTAAGGTGGCAGGGCAATGTGTGCTGCGTCAGCCAGCCAGCTATATCCTCCTTCAGCCAGACCTAGACAAGCCTCCCATTGGCACGCGTGAGTATCTCTGACATAACATTCAAAGATCAGGAACAGCAAGCTTCGAATGCCACGTAGCCAGCACGAGGCAACTCTAGTTCTGGCAGGGTAAGCTCGCCTGTATTGTCAACCACTGATCAAGAATTCCACACTTGTGCAGGCTACATGATGTTACGCACAGCGACGGGCACATCGATTGAGAGCAACATGCTCACCATCAAATGAGAGCTGTATTCGATAGTCATTCACCTCAATCAAGTCGTTACCAGGCTTTGTGATGGGTAATGCTACCTGTGGGCATCAGCACAGAAAGGCACTGGCAGCTGGACATGTGGTGATACTGTACAGGAAACATCTTGCACCTTGCTTGAATGAGCTTACTATGTGGAGTCTTCCGAATCTTGGACAATGATGTTCTATAAGATCGTGCCAATTCGTTCGCTTCTGCAGGTACAGAGCAGTGAGCAGGCAAGCACAGAGCAGCCCTAGAAGAGAAGGTGCTGATCCTGCGAGTGTCCTTACTCGTAAGAACTGTGAGCGACGGGATGTGTGTACAAAGTCTCCATCATGATGAACTGCGTCTATGGGCTGCAGAAAGAAGACTGCAAGCAAGAAGGCTGCTCTGCCTACATTCGTCATCTGCAGTGTCTCCGGGACCAACTACCCACGAACTCGCAGCAACCACAAGCTGTGCAGTTGAGGATGTAAGGCAATAAGCGGCACAGGTGGGCAGAAAACACCCGATCTTGGAGGTGTTGAGGGGCTAGTTGAGGCGCTCGCAAACAATGACAGCAGAGGCGGGGCAAAGATTGTGTAGTGCACCAGTCATGCGTCAAACAGACCATCGGGGGTAACCGCTGACTGGCCTGGTCAAGGGTTGATGAAGATCACCAACAGAACACCAACGGAGGGCACTGCCGGGAACACTGGCAAAACCCCAGATAAAAGCTCTCCTGTCAGCTGTTTCAAACATGCCATGCCAGGCAGTTGTAACAGCCTGGCACTGCCAGCCTGGTCAGTGGCAATGGCCACTATGAGAGCAGATAAGGATCACTTAAGACTCTGCAGTCTCTGGAGAGAGATTCTTATGATGAATAGGCAGTGTCGTTCCATACTGCCAGTACAAATGATGAGGAAAACTCCTGCAGTAAAGGGCACCAACAACGGCCGCACTGTAGAGACCGCACACAGATACCAGGTACCAAGCGGATCACTCAGTATAAGTTGTTCTTCCTGTTACCACACTGTTGCCATGATGACATGCACAACTTAGACTTAGCTCTGCACACAGGCTGAAACTCACAGCTACTACTTACTACATCCTGCATGGCTAAATTTCTTTTACATCCTTGATAGCATATTGAAATGTAAGGAGCCAACTGATGGCTCATTGGGCCCAAGAACATGTTTTACATAGGAGGACTGGCAGACTGAGGTCAGCTGGACAGCCAAGGCAGGCATTGAATCGCACCAGAGCATGTCAGCGCATCGGCCATTGCATAATTATTATGTTTATGATACACTGCTGCATGTCTCTTGCCCTGGAAAATAAACCAGACAACCAATAACTGCAAATTCAGCGTGATAATCACAGATGCCACTTCTAGCCGATAAGTCAAAAGGCTCAACATCATATTAACCAAGTCAGTCTTGTTGGTGCCTGGTGACCATGCCATTGCCAGCACTGATGTCATCCTAATCATTGCTACATAACACCACACGACCACATAGACAACAGCAGACAGTGCTGGTTTCAGAATGACAGAAAACATAGCATATAACAAGCAGCAGCAGTTCTTCATCAGGAGACAGTCAGCATCAATGAACTAAAGCCTGTCACTCATGATAGCAACAAACCATCAACAAACCATGCATGATGAACCGCCATGCTTTCTCTCACAAGGGCCTTGCAGCAGAAAAAGGTACCGTTCATCTTCCTAAAGCAACAAACCAGGGTTCCAATGTACTGCAACAATGTGATAAGTGCTAACTGAGCAACAGCACATATTGACTAGGCTGCCACATGGCAGCCTTGAAGCATGCCACTCTGTTCTGTTGGCATGTGTCGGTGCCCCAGGCAGGGGCTCTCACCATGTGCTGGCACTAGCTGAGGCGCATGTGTCTGTGTTACCTTTGGCATTAATGGCCCTGGCCCCGTGTGACATGCTGCCTAATTTTCCAGGTTGTGTGCACACTTTGCAGTGCATTTCAGTAAACTTGCTCAATAGACAGCTTAAAGTGTTTGATGTAGCCATAATTAAGAGCAGCAGATAATTTGCCTGCATGAGACAAATGCGCGCTGTTTCCAAACCGACTGCTGCTGCCACACACAGACACAACAGAGGACAGATAAACAGATGATGGTAGTTGGGTAAACAAGCATTGACCCGCTCCCTCCACGAGGCTTAGGGGGGTCATGCATGCCCGTCAACACTGCCTGTACAGTCCATAACATGTTATATGGCACACCACTAACAACATTGCCTTTCAGCCTGATTTTGCTGACTGCAGAAAAGGTCAACAGCTGCTCCCAGGCCTCAAGGGTCGGGAAAGGCAACCACAGGTCACTTTGGTCATGCTGCTTTGGCAAAACAAGCAACATCTGTCTCCGTGTGAAGAAGAAGGCAGCTGATGCTGCAGGGATTGTTGATCAGCCCACCTGCATTTGGTCACACAGCAGCTCACATGTGCTACACAAGTGCCATATGATGTATGCAGCACAGGATAGGAGAAGCATACACTCATGAAGAGACCTTGGTATGAGTGACCTGCTGTGCGCACTCACAGCGTTCACAACACTCTCTGCCGACCTGCATGATGCGGCAGTGCAGCCCCTGCAGGTCAGGCGCATACAAGACACTCAACCACTCGGCTTCTGGGCTCCTTCACATGAGAGGTACAATCAGCTGCACACACCAGAGTCAGAGTCAAGGCCATGCTTATTTGCAGGGACGTCAGTGACAAGAGACATGTCGGACAACGCTGGCCCTCCCAGCCCCAGGCTCAAACTGAGATAAACCTTAGCAGCTGTGGCCTAAACCTGGCCAGGTAGCACTGCAAACATCGACACCAACTAGGTGCCCTGCCTGGCAGCAACAAACCGCCAGGCAGGGTGTTGACAGATCTGTGAGTGTCCACAGACACATACAGACTCACAACAAAATAACCAAGATACCGCACACAGTGATGCCTGCTACAACTACTCATTGTTGGGACAGATGCTGGGTTGTGGTGACAAGTAAAGAAAGTGCCTGACCATTGTGCATTTTCTGACCATGAACCGCACTATCCTTATCTTCTAACCAATTCAATTAACGGCAAGTAGTCTGTTGATTGCAGCCGGTTCAGGGCGCTCACAGCTGGAGGGAGACTTCTGCCACATTCTCAGGACGCTGCTGGTTGAGGAAAGCATCAAAGTCAACACCAACCAGCCACGCCTATCACCCATGGGTAAGAGACTGGGGCCCACATCCACAGCTGGCCAAGGGCTGCTGTTGTCCCTTTGCAGCACATGTAGTGCTACTGACCATAAACACAACAAGCTTCTGCGCTGCTGTTGAGTTCCTGACAAGGTTTACAACCTATGGCAATCAAGGAAACTCACAAGGCACTCATATGCGGGGGCAATGCCCTGGCATGCGCAACTGCCACTTCATTGCTGGGGAGCCACTGGGCCAAGGATGTGTTTGAACTCTTGGACAGTTTGAGGCTGAACCTGGTCATCGCCTGTACCATGGTGTTTTGCCTGCATAACTAGGCCCACTCTCTCGGCCCAGCTACCCAAAGCTGACTCTGACAGGCATAGGAGCCCGCAGGGCTGGCAGCATGTCCCTGCCTGGCAACAACCTGAATGGCAACTGCCTGGACTTCAGCAGCTCATGCTGAGCCGCCCGCTTGACCTTGCTGCTGGGGCTGTCTGAGTGAACCACCAGGGTCTGTGGGCTGAGAAGCACTGGGGTGAAGGGAATGGAGATGTCAGGCCTGGTGGCATGATGGTGCCTGAAGGTGCTGCTGTTGCTGCTGCTGCTGGTGCTGCGGACAACAGCTTGAGTTGAGGAAGTGCTATGAGTCTGAGACCTTGCCAGTGGTGCAGCTTGTGCCAGATTTCTGGGAGCCGGCACAGCATTTCCTGATGCACTGTCTGCATAGCTCCTTGACGGACTGATGCGCCGTTGAGCTGACTGATCTGGCTGTACAGTGGCTGCAATGTCGGCAAACCATTTACGTATCTCATCTACACGGCCAGCAGCAATGTAGGAAACATATGAAAACTCAGTGTCAGGCTTAATGGCCTCTGTTATCAAGGGAGCAAAGTAAGAGCAGTCATGCTGGGCTGTGCTGTCTTCTGGACCAATGCGGTAGGCCACCAGCTGGTCTGCAATTGGGGTGTAGATTCCCAATCCAAACCCAGATTTGGCATCAACGTACGCCGCCCATCCCTCTGTTGGCTGGTAGTACTGTCCTGTTTGCCCAGGCATCACAAATGAGAGTGGCGCATTGGTCCACGGGGCATTGCCAGTGTATGTTGCCAACACGTTCAGCCGCCTGTCAACAAAGACCGCAGGCACCTCCTGGTGCCGAGGAGGGTGAGCAGCAGAGCCGGTGTAGCGCATTGTGAAGCGCACCTGCGTGGGTCCAAGACAGGTCCACTGCACTGTGAGGCTGGCAGGTGCGCATTGTGACTGTGAGGCTCGTGATGATTCCGGCAGACGGTTGAAGTGACAATGCAGGGTGACTGGTGGCCTGCTAGGCTCATCTGGGAGCATGCACCTGGGGCTTATGAGGTTGCCTCATTCCCAAAAAGCTCACAGTGTTTGCCCCGCGTTTTCCCTCACCTTGACAACTGACCCCATGAGTTGTGCCTCTGTAAGCATTGTCATGTCGTCAACCAGCCCTTGGCCCCCCCAGTTGCGCGGGATGCTGCTTGTGCTCATCACACCACCAATGTTGCTGCTGGACAGCAGCTTGGGAGGTGCATTGTGCCACGACCCACCTTGGACTGCAGGACACAGGAGTAGGAGCAGGGTCAGCACTGGCTGCGAGCTGCTGAGGTTGGCAGTAGCGGTTGATGTACCCCTGCCATGCTTGACTGGCAGTTGCTGCATCAATACCATGCAGTAAGGAGACCCCTGGCTGATGGCCCCTCAACCGCCAGTGTACAGGTGTGCGTCTTGCTAGCAGTCTTACCTGGATTCCAGGTCCAGGGTCTGTCTGACCAGCAGCTGCCGTCCTCACAGCCATAATATGACTGCTGAATGAGGCGCCCGCTGTCCCAGGTGTTGACCAGGTTCACACCAGACCACTCAGGAGGCATCACCGCAGACGACAGGTACGTTAGGGAGCCGCCCTTGCGGGGGTCCATGCCAACACGCAGCCGGGTGTTTTGCAGGTACAGGAGCCCGTCACTAGCTGGTGGAATGCTGATGTTCTTTGGTGGCTCCTGTGCAGGAAAGCAGACAACAGCAGTCCTAATGCCGCCAGAGTGCTGGTGCACCTGCTAGCTACAGTATTGCGCGTTTCCCTCATTTTGAAAAGACTGACAACAGTGCGTCAACGCCTGTCCTGCTACCAGCAGGTGGCTTGGTGCCTCCCACCTGCTGCAGGTCCTCGGCAACATATAGTCAGCTGACTAGGCCCAGCTACTAGCAAAGCTCAGGCACTCACTGGTGCTTTGGGGTTTGTTGGGGCTTTCGTGCCATCACTGATGGTGCCCAGCAGTGCTGCCAGCAGCTTGCTGTACATCTGCTGCTCCAGTGCACGCGACAGGCGAGGGATCATGGGGACTGGGTCCACCCTCTGCGGCACGTCATCATCAGGCGTGGACGCAATGTGCAGCGCCTCCTTGCGCGCCCCCATGGCTGCCAGCAGAGTGTCTGTGTAAGATGCTGGGGGTACAGCTGGCACTGCTGCTGCTGGTGGTGGTGTTGCTGCTGCTGCTGCTGCTGCTGCAGGTGTTTTTGATAGCGCTGCTGCTGTTGCAGATGGTGGTGCCAAGATTGCTGATGCTGGTACAGGTTTAGCAGGACTGCATCCAGGAGCAACAGCAGCAGTGTCAGCACAATGCTAGAACAGATTACTGCAATATATGCGAATAAGGGCTCAACTGGCATATCAGACTGAGCATGAGGAAATTTCGGATTGCTATTTGCACACCAAGCAGGATTGGACACTCACTGCAATCATGCATTGTACAATTGTGCTACTGATGTGTAGCTCCGTGGGGTATGGTGAAGCACAGGACAAGGCCCGTCAAGCTGTCGTCTCTGTGCTCACCATACTGTCTTCACTGCTGCGCAAGTGCTGGCTGCTGCTTCACCTTGCCCAGCAAGGCACAGTGCCAGGCTAAAGTACACTGCAGCGACCACCCCGGTGCGGGACCACCGCCACCGAGCACATTTAGTAATCACTGGAGCCTGAGGGCAAGGGCAGCAGCGACGGTGACAGTCAATGTTGGTACACTGTGAACCTGCACATGCGATGTAGAGCAAGACAGATGGCTGCATGTTTTGGGCTACGCAGGCGCAACACCACTGTGGGCCTCCTGTGAGCAACCACTGCAACATCCACCCACCACACATCAGCAAAGGAGAGAGCAGCTATCCAACAGGCCTAAAGAGCCGATGTTAGACACCAGGCTAGTTCAGCACTCAGGCTGATAAAGTTCACCACTGCTGCCAAACCAACAGGGTTTGTGCTGTTCAGCAGTGAGCACACGCAGCTGCAACATGATGGCAGTGCCTTGCCACAGCATAGGGCTGCCGGTACATCTGGTTGATGCCAGGAGCCTCAACACGAGCCGCAGGATGCTGAAACATGTGAAGTCTGGCTATCAGTGTTAAGCAGTCAGCTGACTGATGCTCACCTGACATACCAACAGTCGAAGCAGGAAGACTTGCACCGCAGCCACAGCAAGGATGTCGCCTCTTGCAATCCATCTTGTCATGTCAACTTGCTGAGCTGCTCGCAAGGCGTCATCTGCTCTGCTGTCAGCAGCTGCTGCTCTTGCAGCTGCAGCGCGTGCTCTAGTCTGACTTGTCTCCTGTGGAAGCAGCTGGCAACAGTCCTGTGTTCGGCCACCTAGGCATGGCAAAGTTTGTGAAGCTCCCTGTTGATTGTTCTGCATGTTCAGGCTCAGCGACTTTGCAACCATAATCCCTAGGGCCTTGGTTTCCTGGCATGCTGCGTGGCGACTCAAATCAGTGGCAGAGCGCATCAAAAGCAGCAGTAAGCACACAGCTGCATATGCCATTTTTCGAAGCCAATTGCTGAGTTTTGGCGCCTGCAAGAGCAGAGCAAAGCACATCATGCTGAGTTCAGAGGCAGGGATAACTGTTTTGCAAGATGAAGCTGCGGCCCATCTGTGGCCAGTGCTGTTACTGGGCCGCCCAGTAAAAGCCTTTAGTGACGCTGCAAATCTAAATAGAGGCTGGATCCATGGGTGAGCTGTATTAATAATCCTGTGAGGCCTGACCTGCAGGATGCAGAGGGCTGATACGGCTGGCAGCAGACTGATCGATGTCACTGCTGCGGGCGACTGCTGATTAGCAGAATGGTTACACCATCCGGTATACAGGGACAGCAAGCTTTGGGACTGAGCAGTTGAACGAATGCTCATGTCAAGTACGTTCATAGAGCTGTCTGCGTTCTCCATGGCGCGGGCTGGCTACTGCTGCACAACTCGACGCGTGCCTACACACTGGCAGCAGGTATAATGTGCCATGATACAGCGACAATGCACACGTCCAGCAAACAATAAAAAGAATGTGCACCTATGCCTTACGACAGTCTATCCTTAACAATCAATGATTGGCCCAGATGGGCCGCGCCTGATGTAAGTGCAGCGATCTGGGACCAGGACTGTGCATGACTGTTTGAGTGCCGGAACAGAATAAGATAAACTATGTAATATAATATGTCCAACTGCACTCAAGATGCGCACTCATATGCAGCGGTTTGTGCGCAGTGAGTGACGCGGGGTGTGCTGATGAACTTAAGCGATCAAACGAGGTGAACGTCACTTTGATTTTTCAAAGATCAATACTGCACTCGTCTGCTATTGTGCAAAGGTCGCCATCGCGCCTAGTAACCCCGGAGAGTTTTTGCGTGTTATTGGGCATGCCTATAGTGAGAGAGTGCTACATCGGCTATCATATGTGATCTGATGACAACAGTCAATGGGTAACGAAAAATTGCAGTGATGTGCTTCTCTTGACCTGATCTTGTCACTTGCTGTCAGCAGAGCAGAGTCTCACGCAAGTCGCACTCACCGCAGCATATATCAACAGGTTGGTGCTGTAAAGGGTTTCTGACAACGTCAACCACCACAGTGAACAGCGTTTATCGTCGCAGTTGTATCCCCAGAAAACTGTAATGTGAAGGACTTGCCGAAGGGGCTATCAACATGCTGCTCCCTGCGGCTGGATCCTTCGTTACTAGCACTCACCTTGGAACACCGTGCCAAGCAATGAGGTGGCGTATTGCGTTGAGGCGTATGCGGTGTGAAGCAAAAACCACCAGCAGCAGGAACACAACCGGCAGCACAGGTAGTGATAGCGCAAGAGCCTCCAGGTCGACAGCCAGCAATGCGACTTCTGGTGATGCGCGCCAGCCATTTATTAGCAGCACGAAGCGCCCAGCTGTTGTGCACAACAAGTCATTGCAGGTAAAGGGTTGATCAGGTACAGGGCATGGCCAGCAGTGCGTATGAAGTGGAGTCTGATCACATGCTCGATCGTGATGTCTCAACAACAGCGTAACGCGTGGTGCTGCCTGTGACTGTTGATATTTCACAGCAGCGTCAGAGGAAAACTTGGTGCCCTTGGTGTTGCTGACATCATTGCTCACACATGTGATCTGTGCTGCAGGAGCGTGTGGCAGCGCTTGTGAGCTTCCTTACTCCCAAACAAGAGGTGCGCAGCTGCAACAACATCAGATATGATTGTCAGACCATATGGTGTGCTGAAAAGATGCTGGACCAGAAGCACTTGATCAAGAAACTGATTTCTTGCAGGTTTAGTTTTGGAGGGGGGCGAGGCCAACAACCAAACCTAAGCATGGAGAACATGTCTCTCCCTGGCACCTGCACCAAAGCACACATGTAAAAGAGATAGAGCCATGCAACATTGGATGAGCTGGCAAATGTACTGAGGCACACATGTGTAAACAGCAACCTGCATAGTGACAGTTGACAGCAGGACAGCTGTTTGACACGGAATATATATAGTGATCATATTCAACTGCTGCAGAGACTCCTGTTGCATGATGTCAGCAGTTGTAGCAGTCAGGTTTCTCTCTGTTTTCCTGCTGCTATTGCTGCCTTTGCTTGACAGGGTGATGCTGGCGACCTGTTCATGATCTCCCTATCAATGGCCGTGTTGGTGTATATGTCAATGCAGCTGTATAGGCTGTATGCGTATGCATACTTTACCATGGACCACTACCAGACAGTCATGGACATGATGACTTAAGAAACCAGCAGGAAAGCAGGAGCAGCTGGCTGCAGCACAGTCACTCGTTCTCAGCACCACAAGAGGGCCTCAGCAAAAGCAGCCTTCAAAGCCATATTGCCAGCACATCAAACCAAGGCAATGGTCAATAAAATTGTCAACATCCCAACCAAAGCACACATTGCTTTCTAAGCATAGTACGTGTGTGTACATGGAAATGTGTTTTGTCCCAGGATTTGTTGTAACATAGGGTGATATTGTTTCTTCCTGCATCGCCTCACTACTTTCAGGCCGCTGAGACGCTGTGTTGCGAGCTCGAGTACAGGTGTGTGACAAGAGACACCTGGGCCTCACATTTGAGACCTGTAGATCAGCTGGCTTGCTACACTATAACCTGTCTACTGAGGTATTGGGCGTTGGTAATGGTCATAAGCAAACGCATGTTGCTTGATGTGAAATGACCTGGCATGTCGTAGTGAAAACGTGTTTAGAGCAGCAGTCCAACTGAGTCACTGTGTAAGCAGTGCGGGTCTGGTGCATGGCACTGCCTGCTGTAGTGCAGGCGCCTGCAAGGTAGTGCAGCATACCGTGTTACTCACACACACTATAATGATGTCCATATGCATATGATATGGCATGTCAAGTTTGACAAGGTGGCTCGGAGGTCCTGAAGTCCTACTAGGACTAGTAGACGAAACGTCTCCTCAGGGAGCCTCCTGAAGAACGGATTGTGGCAACCATTGCCGGTCACCACTTAAGGTCAACTTCAAGGTGTTATATAGTATAAAACAGTGCCACGGCGGCACTGTTATGCTCCATCACGGGGCATCATCCCTGGCTGGTGGCCCCTTTGCATGTCAGCTCATCTGCCAGCTGACCCTTACTGAAGGAAGGAAGTTACCCTTTCCGGCCGCAAGGCCCTTGGGATAATGTACTTGGTGGCTCAGCCACACTGGCACACTAAGATTAAATCACCCTCAGGGGACCCTGACCCGGTCAGTTGCTGATTGTGGGCTCATTTACTTTGCAAACATGTCTGTAAACACCACGAGGTGTGGCTGCAGCTGCAGGAAACACTGCAGTGTTCCTCTAGCCTGGCCAGGCTGGGATGTTTGTCACAAACCAGTGGCACTTGCTGGGGTGCTATGGCCACGGGTGTTATGGCCTATCATTGTCCCGTTTGCGGCCGCTGACGTGTAGTGCGACGGCTGCCTGTTAACATCTGCAGCGATTACAATTGCAACTGCATACACCTAGCTTCCCAATACTACACTGCCTGTATGATACAACACCGCAGTTGGTAACTGTTCAACAGCGCCGGCAGCATTCAGCAGATAGCTGATGCAGGATTCGCTTTCTCAAGGGCAGACTGCTTACTGCACGCATTGGCGAAACACCGAGCACCTGCTTGTTTTTGAACACCACTTGTACAATTAATACCGGCTGCAGGAGGGGGGCACTGCCATGTACGGTTGGATGCTCAGAGCAGCGGCAGGTGGAAGATCAGCTACAGACTGTTACACTGCGACAAACTGCTGCATCAACAGCGTGCTGCCGCCACTGACTGACCAATACTAGGCAATTAATCGAACAGGGAGAAGCCCATGTCCTGCACACACAACAACAGCGGTAACAAGAGAATTGAGGTGGCGGCATATGAAAGAATCAGAAGTGCGGACAGATAGCAGTGAACTGTTGCTGATATGAAGCTGGCGCTGTGTTGAAACTGATGTGACCGAGGCTGGCTATCGGATGCTACTGATTGTGAAGTACCTCCCATCTGTACCATTGCCAAGCTGCTGCCATACTGCAACATGTTCTGTGATTGCACCATGACCCTTGGGGCTGCGGCGTTAAGCTCTTGCTCTCTCCCCTATTCCCCCATTTTGCTGCTGCCTCTTACCTCGTCCTCCTCTGATGGCTCCTCCTTCTTCTCTTCCTTGGCAGGAGCAGCACCAGCTGCAGCACCACCACCACCACCAGCAGGGGCAGCTGCAGCTGGGGCACCACCACCTGAATACACACAGCATGAAACACAGAACCCATGATAGGACGTGAGGCGGTTCGGAACTAAGCTGTATGTCCAAAACAAACACTGCTGCTGCCAGCATGGTCCCCTGGACATAGCCAGATGTATATTTTACGCAACAGCATGCCTAGCTGTTCTCAGGCATGGTCTACACCTGCTGCTCCTTGCTGAGGTCCAAACGTCTGAAAAGCTGCCGGTCGGCCGACTGCGCTCAGTTGCTGCGGCTGCTGGACCTCTTGCTGCTGTCTGGCTGCCAACTACAGCTAAACACCAAAGATTGGATTATGTTGGGACATCACGCTCACCAGCACCAACGTTGGTGATCAGGTCTTCAATCTTCTTTGTGGCAAACAGCTTGGCAAACAGGCTTGGCCAGTATGGCTCAACGGTGACGCCTGCTGCCTTCACGATGCTGTTGATGTTGTCAGCCTGTGAGCAGGAACGCGGTCAACCACCTCATGATTGAGCACAGTGCAATGAACAGAGGCCTCTCATAAACTTACAGTGATGTCCAGGCCGTCATCGGCGAGGATCAGGCTGGCGTAAACGCAGGCGAGCTCTGAGGTGGACATCCTGAAAGGTATTTAAGCCTAAAGGCACTAACAGGTGACCACGGCAGGAAAGAAGACAGTTGTCAGCGGAGAAGCAGTCTTTGGCTCGCTGACTTGTTTCTTTTGGCGACTACAAACCTACTAAACCTCTTCATATTCGCAGATTGCCAACGCTCGCAACTTTGCTAAAACAGTTCATACTTTTGTGCAATTGCATATGGCGGTCACTGCCAGCTTATGTGGTTGGTTTCTAGCACAACAGCTCGTGACGCTGCCTTCGTTGTTCGTTTGATATGGTACCCTTAGCAACTTTGGATTGGACTCCCGTGTGATTAACGGTGCTGCACTGACACACGTTGCCATTTCTTCAAACATCTCAAGGGCAACAAGCATGCACTCTCACGCACCCGCCGGCCATACCCTGAAAAGATCTTGTAGTCAAGCACACAGTAAATGTATCATAGGTCAATGGGCCACGAACCTCCGCAAGCCCCCAGCAGGCAGCAGGTCATGTGCTGCAAGGCAACGTGCAGGTGCATGGATGCCCCGGCAGAGTTTCCGGGTAGTTGCGATGCAATCAGGCTGGAATCCACAGCCGCAGCAGCAGCCACCAACACCACCACAACAGCAGCAGCAGCAGCAACAGCAGCAGCCAGTCACAAGCAGGCAAGCGGCACCATTGGCACGTGCTCCAGCATACCAAGCTGCTCCGGTGTTTTTGGAGCTTACACAGGTGAGTGCAGCCTCTTTACAGTTGGTCTGGGCCGCATTCTCCACTGCCTGCAGCAACTGTCAGGGTGTTGGCTGTTCTGCGGATGCCTATCGTGCTGCATCACCGGGCCCCCCAATCAATATTGTGATCCGATCACCCCTGCAGCCCCGGAGCTTCTTGATCATCGCCCCATCCCATCCCATGAGGAGTCTAGGGATAGCACGCAAAGGCTGGACCAGCTGTCACCCTTGTGCTGTGTGTGTACATGTACCCCGTTGTCCTGCAGGTGTTGAACAAGCAGGTGGTGACACGCACCAGTGGCCGCTCGCTGGGCTGCATCAGTGGGGCCTGGCTTGATCCGGCTCGAGGCACCCTGGTGTCGTTTGACCTTGACGACCGCAAGCCCGGCAGCGGGCCAGGCCTGGGGCTGAACAGCCCATCCAGAGCAGGCAACATACCGCTGTCAGCTCTCAGACAGGTGAGGCAGATGATCAACTCTCAGGGGCCTCCTCTGACAGTGGCCTCCTGACAGGCTGCGAGCAGGCGGGGTGTCATGGGGCCTTAGCACACATGTTTGCTGCCAGTGAGGCGTACAGCAAGTACAGCAGATCAGTAGAGAGTGCTCGTCAGTAGACTGTGATGGATCAAGGAACAATGACAGATGTTCACAGCTGAATCACTGGTATTGAGCTCAGCTGCTGACTGCTGCTGCCTGTTGTGTGCTCCTGTGATTGCTTACAGATTGGTGATGTTGTGTTGGTGCATGATGAGAGTGGCCTGTATGAGCAGGACCTTGATGGCCGCTTGGGCTTTGTGAACCCTGTGGGTCTTGATGTCAAAACACGTACCGGAGAGTTCCTTGGGAAGGTGAGGGGCCAGGAGCATCAGGTTTAGCGGGCATGCGGGGCCTGATGCGTCAAGTAGGATTGTGGCAGGGCAAGCAGGGCAGTTGCAGCTGGATTTCATGTCGCCTGCACACCCTCTGCCCGTGGCAGGTGGGACACTACTGAAGACAGCATGACATCTTCTGGTGCCCTCAGCGGGGTTCAATGTCCCTGGCACTCTGTTGCTGCTGGTGTTTTACCGCCAGGTCCGTGACCTGTCCTTCAGCCCAGACTCCGGGGTCATCAGCCGCATCACCTATGACGAGTTTGGCCTGCCCTTCCTGCCCATCAGCTTCTTTGACTGCTACAGCGTGTCCATCCAGGATGTGCTGTCAATTGGACGCAGCGACATCATCGTGTACAATGATGCCAAGTACCGTGAGCGCAAGGAGTCCAATGGTCTTTTTGCAGCAATACCCTCACTGCTCAAGTCGCTCAACGCCCCGCGCAGTACCAGCCCACAGTTGGCCCTGCCAGCACCCAGCAGCACGAGTGATGTGTACAGGCTCGGGGCTGGTAACAGTGCTGCGTCCAGCAGTTCACGCTACCTGCCAGCTGATTACACATATGAGCAGTGGCAGGCTGACCTGCGTAGGTGGGAAGCCGAGACGGGCATGACATATGAGCAATATCTCAGGTAGGTTCAGGCTCTGCTGAGGTGTGTTCACAGTCAGCACACATAACAAGGTCTGCATTTGTTATCCTTGTTGCTGTTGACCACTGGGCTGCTTGGCAGCTCATCTGCGCCCTGATATCTGCCCTATCGCCACTCAATCAGCTCATCAACCAAAGGGCTCATAGTGGTGGGCCATAGCCTGTGCCCCAGCCTCTTGAAAGCAACCACCTGCTTGCATCCTAGCACACTGAATTGTATTGTAGCAGTGCAGGACAAACAGGCCAGACGCCTGCTCTTCTGGAGACTGACTTTTGGCTGCATGGTCCTGGTCTGATGGTTGCCTGCTGCAGGTCTCAATCACAGCAGCAGCAGCCAGCAGCCCGCAATGCTCTTCCACCCGCACAAGGCACAACACAGCCTTCCTACCAGTCACCCAGACCAGGTCAACCACCAGCATCAAACCTGTACACACAGCCTGCACAACCTTGGTATGCACAGCAGCAGCCACAGCTGCAGCAGCAGCCACAACCCCAGCAGCCATATGAAGCTCAGCCAATGCAGCAGTATGGCTACCAGCAGAGATCAGTGCCCCAACAGCCTGTACTGCAGCAGCAGCAGCGCTATGATGCAAGGCAAGGACTGCCTCAGCAGCAGTATGGCGCAGCAGCTCAGCCCCAACAAGGCATGTCCACCTGGGGGACCAATCCTGCAGCAGCAGGCGGAAACCCAACTGCCGCCCCTAGGTACTCTACTCCGGCAGCAGCTGGGCAGCCAGCAGCAGGCAGCAGCAGTGGATACATCTCGGCCCCCACAGCGGCACCTGGTGTTGGGCCACAGCATCCTCAGCAGCAGCAGCAGTCCAAGCCCACACAGCAGCAACAAGCGCAGCAGCAACAGGCAACAGCTGGAATACGTCCACCAGCAGCATCCCCTGCACCCCGCACAGCAATGCCTGATGTTGGGCCCAAACAGCGGTCACAGGCACAGGGTACAGCAGGTGCTCCACAGCAGCAGCAGCAGCAGCAGGGTGGGCAGCAGGCACCACCTATGGGCCGTCCAGTGGATGATTGGTTAGTGCGTGAGACTCGGCCTCGTGTGTCGGACGCCCTGGCTGATGGAGTGCTGCCACTGGGTGAAGCAGGAGCAGCAGCCAATAACGGGGTTGTTATTGATAAGCAGCAGCCGGTCGAGCAGCCCGATGTTCTTTGACTGCACCTGCCTGATTATGTTTGCGCTGGGTGGAGGTTCTCCTGCATGTAGCCAGTAATTGCGACTTGTGTTGCAGCTGGTCCAGGTGGTGTTGGGCATTGCTGCAACATGTTCACCTCGTGTGGCGTTGCAAACACCTGTTGTTAATCATGCAGTTGGCAGCACATGCGCGATGCTACGAGTCATCATGCAGCAGGATCACAGGCAGCATGATGCGGTTTTACCGGGTATCAGCATGTGAAAGCAGCTTCCATCCGTAGCAGTTGTTTTGAGAACAGGTTGTTGATTACTCACTTCAAGTGGAGCTAAGCAACATATAGTGACATGTGCACGCTATTATCTATTGTCATGCATTACAACAGACAAGTCAGTCAAAACAGGCTTTCTCTGACATACTGAAGCCTTCATTTGGGTGAAAGGTTTGTGTCAGGCATCCTTTCCAACCAATGCTCCATTTGCGTTTTGCAGCAGCCTAGGATGCAAACTGGCTGCGCATCTGATCTGAGGTGGATAAACCTTGATGAACTTTTGCTGCAGCGTGCAAGTCTCACCCCAAGCTCTGTGACACAGCCGAAGCAGGCACAAGCATCATACCAGGGTGGCGCCCCCAACGCATGTCAGCGCATTTGCCATAGCATCTCACCTTGCTGCACGGCTCAATTTCTTCTACAGGATATGGCGGCATAATGGGTCAGTGTCCGTTGTTTTCACCTTGCACGGAGTTGAAGGGAGGGCTGCTGCCGGTAGTAGCGCCCAAGAGCAACGTCGGGAGTGGTACATTAGTGTTAGGTTCAATAGCAGCAGTTGCCTCTGCTGTCAAGGCATCCTTTGAGTGCACGCAGCCAAGTGCTGGTCACGTGCTAGTGGCACAGTTGTCAAGCGTCAACAACACACCATCCTGGTCCGATCACTCTTTGAAACCCGTCGTCGTTAGCATACTTAGGAGAGGGAGGAGAATCCAGTTACTGATGTATGGGCACAGCTTCGCTTGTACTTCCTGAGGACATCATGTTGCCTCAGTCATCTCGGAACCGCACCGCATCTGCGAGCACTTCGCAAATTTCACACAGTTATCCTTTCAAAACTTCGCTTCGATTGCGATTTTGTGCAGTTGATGGGTGCAGCAGTCCTGTTGTAATTCAGAGGCCGGCAGGTCTGCGAACATCCCACGCAACAGAGCCACAGCATATACATGAGGAGGTAGATAGCACTTCAAGTAAAGTTGCAAGATCAGTGAAGCTGCCCCATGGCGTCCTGCAGCATCAGATGCCTCAACATGTAGCAGTGAGTACTGCTGAGAGCACTGAAAGCCAGTTCTGCAAGAGTCCGAGCATCATGTACCGACTGTTTTGGGATGAATGAATTTGGCAGGAGATGTGATTGTTGGCACTGACACATGTTGCTTTTGTACGGTTACCTGTGTACTTTCTCTGCAGGTAATCATGGATGGCAATTCTCGCTGGGCTGCAGCACGTGGTCTGCCCGCCTGGATGGGCCATGAGAGAGGCGTGGCTGCTCTCAAAACAGCTGTAGTAGCAGCTTGGGAGTGGGGAGTATCCGCACTTACAGTAAGTCCGACAGGGAAGGCTGGACCTTTGTTTCACCTCTCTGCTGGCTGCTGCTATGCACCTGATGGCTTAGCGTGGTCGCCTCATCAATCATAGCAGCATATTGTGCTGCAGGATATGACTTGGCAGCACCTGCGTTGCCAACAACAACAGACAGTCATGGGGGTTGCTCAAGGTGGAATACTTACCTGGTGGCAGTTGGCATTTATCATATGTCTTTCTTCTGCCCTGCATCACCATGCTCCTAGCATCATCCATGCAGCGCTGAGCTGCTGGCCGCTTTGTTGTCACGGTACGCCTTCCCAGGTGTACGCGTTTTCCATTGAAAACTGGCAGCGTGATGCCGCAGAGGTGTCCTTCCTTATGGGCCTGTTTGAGACAGCATTACAGCAGCAGTTGCCTGAGCTAGAGCAGCACGGGGTGCGCCTGAACTTCATGGGTGAACTGCAGCGCCTGCCTCAGGGCCTGCAGCACCAGATAGCGGCCTGTGAGGCAGCAACAGCCCACAACACCCAGATGCTGCTGAATGTTGCTGTGAGCTACAGTGCTCAGCAGGACATGATCTCAGCGGTGCAGAAGCTGGCCCAGCAGGTGCAGCATGGACAGCTCACACCAGAACAGGTGAGCAGCTGGACTGCCTGGAAATTGACAAAGCCCTCCTGCCTGGACTTCTCTTCACGACGTTTCTTGTTCAACAGCACACACCATCACAGCTAGCTTGTGTTTCACTTGCTCCTTTGTCCAGCTAGCCATCTCAGCAATGCCGTACTTTTCAAGTCCAGAGTCAACTGTGCATCTCATAAAACAATACCTCGCCTCAGCATCATATTGCTGACAAGACAACATCAAGCACAGCATGCTGGTACCTCCTGATGCGCGCTGCAGATCTCTCCTGCTGTGTTGTCTCGGCACCTGGCATCTAGTGCAGCAACAGCTGCAGCGGGGCCCCCCGATTTACTCATACGCACAAGCGGTGAGCAGCGGCTGAGCAACTTCATGCTATGGGAATGTGCATACACGGAGCTGTACTTCCTGGATGTGATGTGGCCAGACTTCAACAAACAACACTTCAGCAAGGCAGTGCAGCAGTTTGCACAGCGGCAGCGGCGCTTTGGTAACAGAAGTTAGCTGCTACGCGTAGCACTTTTTCAGCAGCAGCTGTATGGTATGTCGTGCTTATCCAGTGCCTTGCATTGCATCTGATACCTTGCCTCATACCTCTGGTGGCCCACCTGTGGAACAGGCCATGCACAGAGCATTAGTAACGATTGTGCTCATTATGTGTGCGTGATGTTGCAAGCGCTAGGAGCGCTGAAACATGCGTTCATCCTCTGTGGCGCCATCCTGATAGTCTTTTGGCGCTTCATCCCGCCAAGTGCCAGGACTGTTTCACATAGTCATCGGCATTGTGTTGGATGCCAACTTCGGCATACATCTAGCAAGATCTTTAGCAATCTTGCAACATGGGCTGTTGATTCTCATGTTGAGGTATGTTTCTCTGAGAAACATAATGTAGTACATTATTTTGGTAGGTATCACGTCAGGTATGTATGAGTCCGGCCTGACTCACTTTCAACTCTCCTTTGTTTCTGTTGCTGCCCGAGCCCCCGAGCTCTAGCATCAGCAGTCTGCAGATGGACCAGCTTGTTGCAGCACCTGCAGACTACTAGTATATGTTACTAAGAGGTGTTGCCCTATCGCCAGTCAATTTTAAACTTTCAAGCAATCCCGTGTCATGCATGTTGCGTATGAAGGGAAGGAAGTTCACCCTTTTCGGCCGCAAGGCCCTTGCAACAATTTGTCTGTTGCAGATGGTGTCACACGATTGGTGTGGCCACCTACATAGTATGGTTTGCAGATGGGCGCTCGTGAATGAACACATCAGGACGAATAATTTTCATCTGGCGATAGGTATCCAGCTCTTTGCATATGTGCGCATTTCGAGTGGCCTTCACAGTGCGCCGGAAAACCCCAGGTCCAATGAAATACTAGAGAGACCAGTCAGCGTGTTTGAACTGAAACCGCAGTCTATGCATATGCGTCACTAAAGCTCATTATGCTGCAAACATGCTTATCGAGCAAGCGTGCGCAGGACAATGCAGCGATGTTCCAGTGACCAGTTCGCAAACGTTGCGAGATAACTCGTGCAGCAACGCCCTCCGGAGGTTTGGCGCGGACCCTTGGCTACGGAACCGTCAAGTATTGTGCGTGTTTTCTCCATGCGTAGGGGCAAGAGCACATGCAGTGGCCGAGCCTCGGCGGAACAAGATTGCCCTGCGCCCGGCCTTGCACAAGCTCTGGATCTGCATGGTAGCTTCAAACAATCCGGTGAGACCACAAAACTAATCTAAACCACTGGAATGCTTGTCATCTGAGCCTTGCGCCGCGTCCGACGCTTCATGCTCAAGTATCGACAGCTGTGGTGTACCACCTCCGTTGTTACATCCGTGCACGGCATCCTCTGCCATGCGTTGCCGTTTCGGCTTTCCCGCTTGCTTGTGACCTTGACGTGGCACTGCTTGATACATCATGATTGATTGTGATCTTTGGCCAACAGTTATCCTTTTCCTGCTGGTACTGCTGCGCCATCGTCAGCCAAGCAGCGGTCAACAGATGGCGCGCCTGCACCCAAGGCCTGTTCTCTGCCGGCTAATGAGCAGGATCAGCAACAGCAGAGTCCCACAGTTACACCAGCCACTAGCTACGTCACAGCAGCTGTTGCAGATGCTGCTGACAATGGTGGCATTACATTTGGACACAATGCTGGCATCCAGCACAAACTCCATGCCATGCACAGTGTGCGCAGATCACAAACTTGGACCAGCAGTGCAGACTTTGACAATGACTGTGCAGCATATACGACTATCACCCCACAGCAGCAGCAGCAGCAGCAGCAGCAGCAGCAGCAGATGCAGCCTGCAGCTTTTGAAAAGCAGCAGCAGCAGCAGCAACAACAACAACAACAGCTGCAGCTCAGCGTCCCAGCAGCGCTGCTGTGTCAGCACCATCAGCAGCATGACACCCAGCACTCCCTGGAGCTCAACAACTGCAAGTTGGCTCAGCAAGTCGCCGAAACACCACAGCAGAAACATGTGCAGAAATTCCTGAATCATCAAATCTCCATGACTGCATTGCATCCTGGCACCTCAACACCCCAAAAGTCCCACCTGCCCTTTCACCCCTGGAGCCTTATCACACCTTTGGCCTCCCAGCCTGCTGTTAAAACCTACCCTTCGCCCGCCCTCAGCCCTAGACCCACGCCAGCCTCTCCAGCAGCTCACAGTTTGCGGCATCAGCTGCAGCAGTACCAGCCTGTGACCGTGCAGCTGTCACGGCCTCAGCTCACCAGCAAGCCCTGGCTGACAGCAGTCCCACCACTGCCAGCACTCAGAGCAGGACCACTGGGGCAGATACTTGCCCGATCACACAGATTGCCTGCTGTGGCAGAGGGTATGGCAGCAGCAGCACCACCACCACCACCAGAGGGGTCCAAGCGTGCCGACCATGCATTGTCACCTGCCGTTGCTGAGGACGTAACACAACCAACAACAGCAGCAGTGCTGAGCCTGCTGTCAGGCAACCAGCAGCAAAGTAAGGAGCTTAATGAAGAGCAACAGGGTCAGCAACAGCTGTTTGAGTCAGCAGCAATGGCAGGTGCTTTGCCTACCACGCCTGGTGCTTCACCAGTGCCAGCAGCAGCTGCCCTTGACCCAGGTGACAGGTTCAGCATGCTGCTGCTGGCGGTGCAACAAGCTCGACAGCTGCAGCGGCAACAGCAGGAAGCTGAGAGGTCAAAAGCAGTGGTGAGGAGAACACTCACAACCGGCTCTGTCCCCTCACTGGGGTTTACTGGGCGGAAGGAACTCGGCACAGGCAACAGCAGCAGCACAACACCAGGCACAAGCTGGCGGGACACCCGCACAGCAGCAGCAGCGGCAGCAGATGGCGGGAGAGTGGATGCAGCTGTCACCGAGCCGAGGTGTAGTGGGCAGCTGTCAGATGACTTCAGAGGTCTGGCAGCAGCAGTGATGAGGGCGAGGCGATTGAAGCGGGGAAGGGCCAAAAGCAGCAGTTGTGTCAGGGAACAGGGGAGAAGGGAGCAGCACGTGTACCAGACACCAGCAGCAGCAACCAGAGCTGCAGCCTCTACAGCAGAGAAGGATGCAGGGACCTCAGCAGCAGCAGCAGCAGCAGCAGGTGGCAAGCGATTGGCGATCATGGATGCCATCCATGTCAGCAGTGCTGACTGTGCTGGATGCCCCAGTGACAGCAGTGGTGGTGCCAGGAAGAGGACCAGGAGGACAGGAAACATAATTGTGGCTGACGCCACACAGGCAGCAGCAGCAGCGGGTGACGATGATTGTGATGTGCTGCCTGCTGCTGTTGGTGGTGCTGTTGTGCGGCGGCGCAGCACCACGACTCTGGCACTTGATGCGCTCATGGACCTGCTTGGGTGAGTGGTACACTGCCACTGCCATTGTCTCAGTGACATGCTGTGCAGCACAAACACACACGCCCCTGACTCCTGCTGATAACACTGCCAGCAACTGATCATGCCCGGCTGGCAGCCCTTGGCAAGTCACACTGGGCCGGCACACCGTGATGTGCATGAAGGGCTCCACTGCCGTGGCATGCAACACCATCCCAGTCAACACCCTGAGGAGGGCTTGCCAGCTCATTACGTGGTCAGCAATTTGCTCGCGCCCTTCACTTGGACAACACCAGCAGGGGCACTATGAGAACCAGTGGCTGAAGCTCGCATGCTCCTTCTTGATCAAAGTGTCTGGTATCTCCGTTGCTCAGCCAGCGGTTGCTGCCTCTGCAACTGCTGGATGACCCAACCATGATCCTGAGTGACATGCCCGCTGTGGCTGTGGTTGCCATACTGTGATTCACAGGAACACTGGTGCGGCGTATGTAGCAGCAAAACCCAGCTGGATGGATGCCGATGACACCCTGGAGGAACAGAAGGAAACAGCAGCAGCAGCAGCAGCACAGGGTGCAGCACCACCAGCAGTCCCTAAAGCAGATGTAGGAGCTGCTGTTGCTGTGTCGTGCAGCACCTGCCTACCAGGGTCACAGTGTTTGTCATCACTCAGTGGAAACTCGCTGACACTTCTCACCAGCACACCAAGCAGCCCGCTGGATGATGTTGATGATGATCATGTCACCTGTGAGTGTGCATTATTGGCAGCACCACCAGCACCAGCAGCAGCAGCAGCAGCACCAGCACCAGCACCAGCAACCATGTATGGTGGGCCAGCAGCAGTGGCAGCAAATGCACATGCCCTGCCTGCGCATTTGTTGCCTGCGGGTGTGTGTGATGTGGGTCGTGATCAGCAGGCGCAGCGGGTGGGATGTGGTGGTCCTGAAGATTGTGGTCTGTCCCCGCTGGATGTCGCTGACCTGGCAGCAGAGCTCAAGGCACAATTGGAACAGGGACAACATAAACAGCTCGAGCTACATCAGCAGCAGTCATCCTTGCAGCAGCAGCAACTTCAGCAGCAGCAAAGTCCAGGTGACTGTCAGCCCCTGACACGTCCTCCTAGGGTGTCCCCTTGGTCTCGCTCTGCAGCAGCTCCGCACCTACCACCTCAACCAGACATTGCTGTCAGGCAGCAGTTGACCAAGACACCTCAGCAGCACACACCACTCAGCATCATCACAACTGCAGCAGCATCAGGAGCACAGAAGGGCCTCATCATGCCCAGCACACCACTGGGTGCGCCTGCAGCTGCTGACACTGGACTGAGTGAGCTGCCCACTGCTGGCAGGTGTGTGTGTTGTGGTCATTGTGGCACACCTCAGCATGACATGGCTGCTGGGGACTCAAGAGACCAGCAGAGCACGGAGACAACAACAGCAGTAGCAGCAGTGCTTGCTCGTGATGATGATGGTGCACAACGTCCCCTGTTGGTGGATGATCTGGAGTCACCCTTTGTTGATGCACTGAGACCTGCTGCCGCCAGCAGCAATCACGCAATCATGACAGCAGCAGCAGTTGTGTGCTCTGCACCTGCTGCTTCAGCAACACCAGATGTTACACCACCACCTACAGCAACAGCAGCAGCAGCAGGTGTTGATATGTCTGTCACCTCCATGGGCCTGGATCTGCCAGTGAGTGCGCCTCTACTGACTGAGTCACCACCAGCAGCAGCAGCAGCAGCAGTGGTGCCGGGGCCTGGCAGTGTTGAGCTGTCTGTCCCACAGCCACTGTCTTGCAGGTTGCTGGGCCTGGACAGTCTGATGCGGCTGATGGGTGATGACAGCAGCAGTGGCAATCAGGCAGCATCAGGCCACCTGGTAACCTCCAGCTCAGGTGAACTGCTGGCCAGCCTGCAGCTCACAACCCTGGAGACACTCACAAGATCTCAGCAGCAGCAGCAGCAGCAGCCAGCTCAGGCTGTGTCAGGCCTGTTAGCTGCTGTTCCATCTGGGATTGTGGCAGCAGCGGGTGCAGCACATGCAGTTCTGGCAGCACAAGGAGGTGTGCAGCCCCAGCAGGACATGTTTGATGATTTGTTCAGCACATGTCGCCCACCAACAGCCACAACACCACAAACAGACACGGAGTACCTGCTGCAGGCAGATGCTGACGACACCAGCAAGAGGTCACTGCCCCCCTTGGCAAGGGGCCACCCACACCAGCAGACACCAGCAGCAGCAGCAGCGCTACCACCACCACCAGCAGCGCCGCCAGCAAGTGGCTCGATACAACAGCTCCTTTGTCAGCAGCAGCAGAAGAAGAAGAAGAGCACTGCATCCTTGGCGTCCAAGCGGATGCAGCAAGTTGCCAAAGGCATGCTCCTGGACAAACTGCTTGTCTGCTGTGACAGGGTGCTGAGAGAGCTGCAGGAACCACCGCCACCACAGCCAGTGGCACCACCAAAGCCACCAGCAGTGTCAACAGCAGCAGCAGTAGCAGCAGTCACTGCTGGGCCAGCAGCTGCATCAGCAGTGGCTCAGCAGACACACCTGAGTCAGTCCTCGGGGCAGCCGGGGATGCGCCAGGCACCTTGCCACAGGGCCCTGACAGCAGCAGTACCATTGCTGGTGCAGCCACAGCGGCGGCAACAGCAGCAGCCTGCTGTTCACCAGTGCAGCCTGAATTCTGAGACACCTGCCTGGTGTCAGCAACACATCACTGCTGCCACTGCTGCTGGCAGCAGCACCTCCTCTGGCAGTCAGGACCACAGCGCTGCCGCACCTCCTCTACTAGCAGCAGCAGCAGACAGCAGCATGTTAAAAACGGCAGGAACTGATCCCAGTGACAGCCCTCCTGCTGCTGCTGTGGCTGCAGAGGGCAGGGCTACTGATGCAATTCCACACAGGCACCAGTTTCCTGCCACACTGGGTGCTGATGTCCCTGCTGCTGCTGGCTTTGCTGTCCGACAGGCGTTGAGTGATGTTGTGTTGCAGTGCACCCAGATACTTGACCAACTGAATCCTGGCCAACACAACTCACACCCGCCTGGCTGCCCTCAGCAGAACCAGGTGAAGAACCAACAGCCGTGGCACCTGCAACAGCAGCCTTGCTTCTTGCAGCAACAGCAGCAGCAGCGTATACCTGTGATACCAACACATCCAGTCAATCAAACAATGTTGCTAACACACCACCAGCAGCAGCAGCAGCAGCACACTGCAGATGCCCATCACCCAGGTGCTGGTGGTCATGTTGTGCGAAGTGTGACTCGCCGTGTGTTGACCACCCACCAGACGCTGCTCAGACAAGGCCCAGCAGCAGCAACACCCAGCAGCACAACACCAGCTGCCAACACCCTGCTGCCACCCCTCCCACCAGGACCGCTTGCCAGCAGCAGCCAACCACCAGCAGCAGTGAGTGCTGCTCTCACCCTGCAGCAGCTGCAGCGTGTCAGTCATCATCAGAATCATGTGAGTGCTGGGGTGCCAGTGACCAGGCGGGTGGTGGAGTCAGGCACTGGTGGTCAGGTCATGATACCTACTCAACTTGTTGAAACAACCCCAGGGCCAATACAGCAACAACAACCCTTCCAGCAGCAGCAGCAGCAGCAGCAGCAGGTGATTATGGACGCTTCCACTGAGCCGGCAGCAGCTGTAGCTGCCCCCTTGCAGCCCACCTCCGCTGCCACTTGGCTCACCACTGCTGCTGCTCCAGCTGCTGTCCAGAGGCCAGCAGCAGCACTGTGTGAGTTTGAGAGCCTGTTGCATGATTTGCTTCAGGATGATGGGGCAGCCAAGCAGGGGGCAGGACAGGAGCCTGGGCCTGAACAACCTGCAGGACCCACAACAACTAGCCAGCAGCAGCGACAGCAGCAGGACGTAGCAGCACTGGCCACACCTCGAGGTCCCCCAGCATCATACCCCGTGTGGCAGCACCAGCAGCACCAGCAGCACCAGCAGCTGCTGAGAGCCGCTCATCCGGTGCCCCTGATGGCAGCAGCAGCAGGGGAGCTGGCCCTGCCTCTGTCAACACTGGCAGCACCCTCCCAGCAGTACCAGCAGCAACTGCTGCGGCCCAGGCCTCGTGTGCCTCGCCAGCACAGCCGGGGCCAGGCCCGCGTCACCAGAGCCGCTGCTGGTGGCGATGATGCGTGGGAGCCGCCTGAGGCTGGCGCTGAGTCAGTGGTGTTGGCGCTGCAGCAGCACATGGCACGAGGTGTCAGTGGTGGTGGCCCCGGCCAGGCTGAGCATCAAAGGCATGCGCGGCTGCGCTGGCTGATTCAGGAGCACAACAATCAGATCAGGCGACAGCTGTGACACGCCTGGCGCACTGTGTGTCTCACTGAGTGTGATGCCAGCATCATGATGGCCGAACAAGCATGGTGCTGCCAAGCAGGCAGCTACATGTGATGGCACCACCTGTGTTGACAGTGGTTGTTACGGCTTGTGAGGCGCTGACAATGTCCCTTTGATTCCTGTGTGGATCAGGGCTGCTGAAGTTGCATGATCAAATAGGTTATCTGTCACTGGTCTGGTCAACCAGACAACAACCTTGTGATGTGTCAACAAGTGCATTGTGGGTTTGACATAGGGCTCCAGCATCAACTTGATGATGAAGAGCTATTCTCTGCTGCTGTGATATTGTATGCACACAAGGTCAAGCCTTATACGGCCGCCGACGTAGTACGTCTGTGCTGCTTGTTGAACGCACATCAGTGATGTCAACTTACACCGAGACAGGACCTGGTCCTGCTTTGGCAGTCCCTAATGCATCGTTGCTCAGCGTTTGGCCAGTCGACTTATGACGTCATAAACCAGGAGTGAGCATACATCCACTGCAGTGTATCGCTGCAGTGCTCAAGTTGTTACCTCTCTCACTTCACTGCGGTCTGCATCCAGTATGACAATCTATCATACTACATACCACATTGCTGAACTGCATCACTGATCTTTCGCGTAGAATGCATTGTCAAGTGATGCACAATGCTCACATATGAGAGGGGGATTGACAATCAGAGTCTGATGTACAGTACTGGTGTCATGTGACTGCACTGAGCCTACTAGGCATCTTCAAGGGCCGCCTGGGGCCATGATTGATGTCTCAGAGTATGCCGAGTGTTGCTGTCACTTTTCAGACTCTGAACAGCATTGCTACCTGCACTACAACCCCTTGTTTATGGTGTTCAGGGCTGTCCCAGCCCAGCACGAACCAAGGTGCAGGCTATGCTGAGCATATGTGTCTGGTGTTTGCCCTTGATTGGTTGCATTGTACACTGTACTACATATGATATGACAGACACAATTGTCAACCTCTGTGCTGGCCACCAGCAGCAGCAGGTCAGGTAGAACATGTTTCTCATGTTTCTCATGTTCCTTTCAATTTGTTGGCAGTTGTGCACGGTGTTCTGAATGGTGTTGGCATGTGTCTGCATTTTATGTAGTATCCATGTGCGACAGCACTTGCCGTTTTTCTGCTGTCAAAATCTTGGTCTTGACCTTATAATCTGGTTAATGCAGGGCATGGATGATGCGCAAGTCGTGCCACGGCGTTTTGTTGTAGAATGAATGCTGCACTTCATGCATGTGCATGTGCGTATGCACATGGGCATGGGCTTTATACTCGTTCACAGGTAATACTGGATTGTAGGAGGACTCTGGGGTTCTCATTCAGCAACACAAGCATGGCGCGCCCCATACTAGCATCATCCCCGGGTGGCGGCCCTTCACATGTGAGATCATCTGCCAGTCACAGGGTGGCACCCAATGTTGCATGGGCTCAGCCGCGGACAGTGAGTCAATCTGTTTTACATGGGAATGCATGCCTGGTGCCATGGGGGCACTTGGCAACTGGCATGCAGAGGACTCGGTCAGGACTGGGTCTCCACTGCAGCCATGCAGACCATTCAGTGGTCCGGGAAAGCCTTCTGCCCGGCAGAAATATTTTTGGGGAACAAGGCGATAGGCTGAGGGTAATCTAACCGGTCCAGGATGCCCAAACGTATCATGCTGCCAGACCAATTCTGGTAAAGAAATGTGTAATGCAATAAGTATTGGTGGATTGATAAGGAGGACTGCTTCTTTCCTTGGTGATGGCATCACAACAGGATTGTGTGTTCTGGCACATTGTTGACGGTCACAGTCAGTCAAAGGTTGTACACAGGCATGGTATGATGCTGCATCATAGTGGGCCATTAAATGGCCCAGTACTACTGGCCAAGTAGGATTACCATGGATGTGGCAGTTCCATGGTGGCCTTGAGAAAGACGGTTCCCACTTGTGGTCAACTCAACTGTGTTTGGTCTATCCCCTGTAGCTACATCATGTACAATCTGTTAGCATAGAATGTGCCACAATCCAACACTGAGTCAGTGTTTCAGCCATGCCATGTGGAAGGCTCAGGTACTCTGGACAGTCAAGACAGAATCATTCTCGGGGTTGTCTGCATGGCTGTTTTGCATGTGTCACAGTGTCTAAGTGCAGGTGTTTGCTGCATTGTTGCAATGACACGCTGACATCTGTTGCCATAGTATTTGCATGCTAGTTGCATTTTCTGCCTTTCTTCAAGAAAGTTAACTTTACAGGCATTCAGAAGCGTATTTGCCGCCCTTTGTGCTGGCTAGCAGCAGCAGCACTGCTGGTAGGAAATGCTCTGGCCGGAAGATGCCGATATGTACTTATCAGCTGTCAGAACCATGTATTTGCAGGCCGTGAACAGCTGCTTGCGAGCACGAGCTCCTGTGCTGTCACATGGGCAACATTGAGAGTGGCCGAATGATAAGTAAGACAGTGCAACAGCAACACGAAGGTTACTGCACAATGGTGCATATATTAATATGTGCATTGATGTCAACCAAAGGCGCTTCTTGCAAGAAGCAATTGCTTCTTGTTGGCGGTGATAACCGAGTTCTAACCACGCGTAAGCGGTTCGCGCGTTAATGGAGTGTCAAGTTTCGCTCCGCGTGAGTTAACTGTACGCCATACGTGCTGTACGCATGCTTTGATCAAATCAAATCTGCCGTGATAGTGGAGGTTGAGATATGAAGCTCTTTAGAGCTTGAAGGGATCCCGACATACTCACACAGCTCAGCTCCCGGGGAGGTGAGAAATACAGTTGCATGGCTTGCAAATACTTCACAGTCAGCGCCCCGACAAACACCTGTCCCTCAAAAACATGCCACTGCGCTGGGCAGCTAGACGCTGCCAGACACATCCTGTCCTGGCTTGTCATCTGCCACTATGCTGCCTGTGCCATGGCTACACCTCTGGTGCACTGGAGTCTCCAAATCGTAACAGGTGCTTGAGCAACTTGAACTCTGGCGGTTGTTGCTTTGTGAAACACTCCATGTTGTCCATCTCAACCTTCATTTCAGGGGGAAGGTTGCGTGCCAACCTGAAAAAAAGCACACAGGTGACAATTGACACCATGTTGTCAAGCTGTACACCTTGAGCTGTTGTGGAGCTGTCATACCTCAAGGAGCACAGTCACACCACAATGATCCTCGAGAGGCAGGCTAGCTTGACTACAGCGCTTCAGCTCCCAGATACTCCCCTCCCTCTGGCAATCACCAGAGCCCAGCTCACCTGCGAAGCATCCTGATGCTCTTGGGCCCAATTACTTGGCCTTCATCCTGGTAATACCAAACCTCAGCGAACTCATCAAATATCTGACTGCCTTGACCGAGTGCTGCTCTCACAGATGATGGCGGGCCTGCTGCAACTGCTGCCAGATTGTCTGACGTCCGGCCATTCGCTGCTTCTTGCTGCCGGAGCTGCTTTGAAGCCAGCTTGGGAGGCTGCTTGGGTGCTGGCTGCTGTGACTGCTTGGTTTTGCCACCGCCTAGTGCTGGGTTTGCTGAGGCTACCATCTTTGCAGCCGCAGCTGCCGGTGCCTCGGTTGTGCGCCTGGCTCGGGCTGCATGGCGCTCATGCAGGTCAGGCATGACATCATCATCACCTGGCGCTGGCTGCCACCGCGCATTTGCTGCATCTCCATCCTCATGTGCTGTAGCAACCAGCAGGTCTTCACTGTCCTCCTTGCTGCCTGGCAAGGGACCAAGCCTGCCCCGAAGCCGCTCTGGCACAACAGTATCAACTACAGGGGAAGAATGCTGCTGCTGCTGTTGCTTCTTGTCATCTCTACGATGCTGCTGGTGGCCTGCAGACTTGCTGGTGGTGTGTTGTGCTGCCACCGTCACTGCTGCTTGCTGCTCCACACCCACCACTGGTGACTGTTCCCTGGGTTCCTCTTTCCTAGCCTGCTTACCATCCCCTCCTTTGGCCCTGTCCCTTTTCCTATCACCAGCTCTCTTGTCTGCTGCCTTGCTGCTGTTCACCTTGTCCTCTTGCTGTGGCTGCTGCTTCTGGCGCTGACGCTCTGCTTCACGTTCCTCTGCTGATAGGGGCTGCTGCAAACTTGCCATTCGCTGCATCATGACACTGCTCACATAGGGCTGAGCAGGTGGGGGTTCAGCTGCCCCCTCTGCCTGTCTAGATCGCTTGGCCACTTGCTCATCACCTGAGGACACCTCACCCTCAGAGGTGCTGCTGTCATTCACTGCTGCTGGCGCCACCACTGTGCTTTTTACCCTGTGCCTGGGTGGCGGCGGTGGCAGTGCGCGCTGCTCATCCCTGCCGCCTGGCTTGAGATCAGGGGCATCTACCATGACGTACTCGCCACTGCCTGCCCTGACAACCCCGGGCGATGGAGACCCATCGGAGCGGCCCCCTCCTATGGGTATTACATTGCTGCCACTGCCCACAACCCGGTCAGCCAGCCTGCGTTCCCGCTCCCTGGCAAGCTCCTTCTTGCGCTGCTGCCTCTGGCCACCCCGTGTTTGACGTTTCTTCCTGCCTGACGAGCCAGCAGGTGGTGGCGGTCCAAACAGGCCCAAGGGGTCAACACCCAGTGGACCTACCTGCACAGAAGCACGCCCTGGTGGCGCTGGAGCAGACTCAGGGCCCCGAGGTCGTATCCTCATGGCGGTAACCTCGCGGGTGATGGAGCCAGGTGGGGGCAGGCCAGGCCTGTCATGGAAGGGGTCCCGGTCTCGAGGTGGTGGTGGTGGAGAGCGTCTGCGCATGTCACTTGGGGGCAATGAGAGGGGGCCAGCTCTTGGGCCAAAGTGGGGTGGGGGCCCAAACCCAGGACCACCACGAAGGCTGAATGGGGGAAGGCCCCTGGGTGGGGGCAGACTTCTATCTCTGGGGTCCCTGGATCAGCAGTTGGCGCAGCAGAAGGGTGTGTGGTTCATGAAGTCTTACCTGCACTTTGACTGACAAGTAAGCCACATATCTGGCAGATATGCAGAATTGCATGGGTAGCTGATGCCCTGTCCAGGCTGCACTGGCAAGGACGCGGAAAGTGGCTCACAGGCAGCAATGATCCCTGCAGACTCTACACAAAGTACAGTACCACACTCACATCATGGGAAGTGGTGGTCCTCTGTCCCGGAAGCCAGGCGGTGGTGGTGGCAGGCCTGGCCCAAACCTATCCCTGGGGTCCCACCCTGGTGGGGGCCCACGCACCCCAGGGCCCATGTACCTTTGACGAGGATCATCAAAAGGAGGCAGCCTCATGGGTGGACCCCGCATACTAGGTGACAGGGACCGCCTGCGCAGGCCTGTCAGCACTGGGGAGCGCGACCTGGGCCTAGCCCGCCACCCTGGTGACCTGGTCCTGCCAAAGCCCTTGCCACCACCATCACCTGCACCGTGTCTGACACCGGCACCCCGCTCCCTGCTGTGGCTCCTGCTGCGCACTGACCTGCTGCCTGCAGCTGCCCTTCCACTGGCTGTAGACCTGCCACCACCTCTGCTGCCACTGTGTGATGTGCTCCTGCTCCTGCTCCTGCTGCGGCTTGACCTTGACCTGCTGGATCGGCTTAGTGAGCGTGATCTGCTGTGGTAGTCTGAGCTTCTGGTGCGCCCTGAGCTGCCACCAGAGGCCGAGCGGGAAAAGCTGCAAACAATGTGAAGCAGCTCAGAAAATTGCTGCCACATAGCTTTTGCTAAAGGTCACCGTCACGCATTTCAACCCCCATCCCCTGGCCCCCCGCCTGAGGGTCTCATCATTGCTGGCTGAGTTTGTTGCCAGCACCCTGCTTCAGGTGTGGACACGTTGCGGGGACAGCAGTCTGCAATGACACTACTGTGATGCTGTTCTGCACATCAAGTTAACTCCTACCTGTTGTAACTCCTGCTGTGAGACCTGCTGTTGCTTCTGCCCCTGCTCCTGTCACTCTCATACCCATCACTACCGTTCCTGTTGCTGCAGATAAACAGCACAACAATACAGCCATCCTAGGCTTCAGTACTACATACAGCTGCATGGCAAGCTGACATGCTGCATCCCAGAGCAGCAGCTGCCATGTGGGTGGCAGCTGCTGCTTCAAATACTGCAGTGGCTGAGGCTGTGTGGTGCCTTTACCCTTTTACAGTTGGTGGACTACATGCTGCTAAGCTGATGCAAAACTCTCATGCTGAGTACTATGCAGCAGTCACACCAGCAAAGCGCTACTGGTGCTCATGCTGACGCTGCTGCTTATACTGCAGCAGGCCAAAGCAAGCGTGGGCTGTTACAGCAACATCTGCCGAGCCTTTCTAACTGCTCATGATGCATGTAGCCTGTGAAGGCAAATGCAGGTGTACCAGCACAGCTGCTGCTGCTGGCGAGCATCTGGGCTTTTAAACCCTGCCTGGCCTAGGCAGCAGCGTGGCGATTGCACAAACGCCACAAGATGGGTAGCATGAAACTGTTGTTGCTGCTAGACTGTGATAGTTGCGAGGGTGCTGCAAGCTTGAAGCACGCACATGCTGGTGCACCTGCCAACACCACTGTGCTGGGGCAACCCCGCTAAACAGCTTGCAGGTAGGTTCGCTGCTGCCAGCGTACGGCTGGACACGTTCATGCTGAATTCATGTGCAACTGCCATACTCGCTGCGCTCTCAAGATACATAAACTGCATCTGCAAGAGTGCCCTCGATCACTGCACAGGCCATGCAGGGATGCCCTGCACTGATCATCGACAAAATAACAGCCCACCGCTTGCTACTCAACACCGCTGTATGGCCGCCGCTGCAGTGCGGATATCCATGGCTTCTTGTGTGTGTGCATGTGTGCGGGTTATGGCGAGCTCAGTGTTGCTGAGACCCAGTGCTGCCGCACTGCAGCCACACCAGGCCCAAGGCCAGGCAACCGCAACATTCGCAGCGTCAGCGGCTGCTGAGTGCCGCTGATTGCAGCTGCAGCATGGATAAGGCTCGCACTGCAGTTATACCACTGTGCCTAGAGGGCCTGTGCTGCTCAGGTGGCAGACTGAGCTCAGCCACAGAAGCCTCATGTGATGTTGTCCGCTACTCGCTGCGTTGGATGATGGTAGCATGACCCTATGTTCACGGGGCCATACCTCAGCCTGCCCCGAGCTATGTCCGGGTCTTCATGGTCCAGATCTAGTTTTTCGTCCGAATCTGCAACATCACAACGCGTGTGTTGACCTAGCAGTCATATACAACAGTACCGCAATCAAGAGGTCTAGTTTGCTTACCATCAACGCTGTAAGTAGCCATCTCAACTCTCTTGGGCCTGTTCTTGTCTCTGCAACATGAGCCGTGGCTATTGAAGGTCCAGAAATGAACGAGCCAGTATAGCTCCCAATAAGCGTGTGGCCTACAACAGGGGATAGGTATAGTGCTCACCAAGCCTTAATCCTGGTTGCGATCGAATTGCTCAAGAGCGGATGCTGGAGTCTGCTTGTGAAATCTTTCCTGTTGTTTTGCAATAAAAGCACAGGGGCGACAAGCAGGTCGCCGCTGCAACAAGTGGAACGACCGACCTGGCCGTCGTGATCTGTTTCCTGCTGCCGGTTGAAAAGCAACAATACTGTGACCGACGCGCTTAGGATGCCCTGGTGCACCTGTGGGCCCAGGGAATCCAGACTCCGTAACGCGCCCAGGCTTCAGCCTTGATAAGCCAATTTTAGATCACTCCAAAGCCTGGTCCCAAGTCACGTCTGTTGTCATTTCACATTGCTTTTACAGGAGACGTGGGCAGTGCGTTGCTCATTGCAAGTTCTCAGCAGTCAGTTTGCATGATCTACCCGTACATCTCGAGTCGTATCTGAGGTGATGACGAGACAACTCAGCCCATACAAGTCTTCTAGAACATCAATGTAATCGGCTTCAACCAAACGTGGCAGACCAATGCTGACCATGCAATGGGGCAGCAGGTTGGAGGAGACGGCAGCAGGAGGCACTGAAGACATCCAAGTGAGGCCGTTTATTGTAAAAGAAATTGAGCCATGCAACAAGTTGAGATGCAATGGCAAATGCACTGACATGCGTGGGGGGCGCCACCCAAGCTTGTGCCTGCCTCGGCTGTCCGGCTGTCCACCTGAACCTGATGAGTGATCACAGTCCTGCCACATCACATCATTGCCTGTAAAAAGTGACAAACTATTGTATTTTGACTACTGCCTGGCAACGACCTAACAACCATATTTTGCCGGGAAGGTTTTTTTAGGCTACTGACAGCTATGGGTGGGAAAGTAAGAGCAAGTATGCACGCATGTCACTACCCCTGCTGAAAGCCAGCTTCTGCAGAAGCATCTTCCACTACTGAAGATACCGATGTACACAATCTGTTACATTTCTCTATCACTTCTACAGAAGGTGCAAGGGCGCTCAACCAGGGCAAGGCTGCGAGCATAAATACTACTGTGACCACGATGGTGAGACACAGGCAAATTCAAAGCAAGAAAACCCGGTTTATTGATGCCAGGCATGCAAAATGCTTCATACCCTCAGTATCGTCTACAATTGTCCAGATGATTCGCCGGATCCAAAGCTACTGACCCTCAAAGCTGGCTTGTGTTCATGTGATCCTCATTAAAACAGCGTCTTTCAGCTGCATGGGGGTCAGCAGAATGCACAAATCAACAACAGGAGATTCATCTTTGGGGTAAAGAGCAGGGTAAAAAACGTAAACCCCATCACTGGGGTTGGAAAAAAGAAAGTGTAGATAGGAACAGAACACTTTCTGAGTTATCCAAGTTACAAAGCAGAGTGCCAGTCAGCCCCTGGCCCTACCTGCGCCGATACACCTCCTTAAACTCTGCACTACCTTTGCCCTGCAAGAACGCCTTGTGCTGCACAACCAGTTTTTGACCGTGTTCCTGTAGCTGCATTGTGTCTACGGCCTCTCCAGGCAACCTGCCATAGAAAACAACCTGCAGCTGCATTTGCCCTTCAGCAGCGTACAACAGCTTCCCCAGCTGCCCGCCTGAACGCATGTCTCTGCGTTTTGCCAGCCTGCTGTGCACGCCATCAAGGGGATAGCATTCTGTTGTTGACATGAAGCCTACCCTGCAGACCTGCAAAACCAGGATAAGAATATCACAAGGATCGACAGGCAGCAGACGCAGGAATTATGACACAGGCAATGCATCTTGGCAGCCCATGTGCGTCCTGCTCCACAGCATTCCCCCCACTCCGGCTTGAGCATATTGTACTGAATATGGCAGCTGATGGCACCAGTTACCAGCGTAGACTGCAGATGCATGCTGAGCGCATGCAGGAGCACTGTGGCTTCAGAACCAGTGCATACCTGTGTGACAAAGAGGTTGTCGTCAACGATGCTGAGCTCCAATGCATTCATGAGGCGTGTGGCTTGCCGCAGGAAGAAAGGGACACCAAAAAGGTCGCAGAAGCCATCCATAGACTCGCTTCTTGTGGTATCCTTGACCCAGGTACCGCAGAATGACTGCACAATATCAACTTGAACTGCTGGCCTGATGACATGGTTGGCCTCAGCAAACTGCATCAACACCCATCGACAATAGCAGATGGTACAATGCCATACTTTCTTTTGATCACCGGACCCAGGACCCGGGCTCTGGCTGAGTCATGTCATGTGTGACTCCAGAATTGCTGCCATCAGCAGACGCAAGCAAGGTGCATTCACCACTGTTGTATCTGATGGTCAGGTGAAGGAATTTCCTCCATTCTGCCACACCGGCCAGCAAGCACATACACTGCAGCGAACAACAGACCTTTCCAGGTTGATGAAAAGACAATATCCATATTCGCAGGTGAAAAAGCACAACCCAGCACCTGCAGTTTTGGTAGACTCTCAGCCCAAGTTCTGAAGACAGCAGCGCCAATTGCAAGCACCAGCCAAAAGCTTCTCAATGACCTTTCCAACAGTCTGTGCGCCCGCACCGAGGTGAGCAGCCTGACGATAGAAGCCAGAGGTTGCACTTCATCAGCTGCTGTAATTGCCTTGATCTTGACAGCGCCAGCGGTTACCCCTGGTCCCTCAGACCAAATCTCCCGTTCACAGCCACCTGTCATACTGTCTGGCGGTGTATCATGCGCTGCTGTCTTGTTGCCATGCCGCTTGGCACGAGCAATGATGATGCAACTGCATGTGAATCCAAGTAAGGCTTTTGGCAAGACTCTGGCTGGAGGCATAAGGAAGGCGCACATGATTGTCCGAGATTACATTTTACCCTATCTGTATGTAAACTAGCACAATATGCCTTGTGCAATGGGATGGACCGGCATTCCGAAGGTATTGCAGACGCAAAAATATGATTATAAGCCGCAACAACGTGCCCTTTCTCTTTTCGAACTGCTGCTTTGTTGGTTAAGAGGCGGCGTCAACTCAGAGGCATCACATCATCGTCGTCATGCATGCCTAATATACCTTGTACTACCTTTAGAGTACGCCTCCTGAGTTCCATCATGGATGCCATCGTATGCAGCAAAGGTTTCAGGATGCAAGTGACACATGTTCATCCAGCTACGCAATGCCATCCATGAGATCAAGAAGATCCCCACTCACACCCTTCACCTCAGGCTGGTCACTCAAGCGCACCCCTTCCAGAACATCCCGCACAGCTTTGATGTAACCTTGACTCCTACATTCCGTGCCAAAGTGCATCTCACACCGGCGCTGCTTGTCAGCTGCAGCAGGTGGGCGGGTCTTTGCCAAGCTGCTGTCAGCTGCTGCGTCCTCAAAGAGATTGAGCTTGAAGTTGTCGACTGGTGCTCTGTTGACTCGTATCATTGCTGCCAACAGATCCAACTCTTTGGCTGCGCAGCTTTCACTGTATGCTTCATCATCAGCATACTGCGTGTCAGCAGATAAGACTTGGGCCAAGTCTTTCAGTCCTTTGGCAATAGCCTAGTCCCGGCGGGATGTTGTGCAGGTGGCATGGCAAGAAGCTGCCTTCAATACATGCTCACGTGACTACTGTGTGCTGATGCCACTGTACGCTGATGGCAGCTGATGTACGCAAGTATTTGGAAACCCATTTCAGTGGGTGGATGCTCACCCTGCCTGATTGACTGGTTGCCTCTGCTTGGGATTCTGATCGTGGCTTGTCCCTGACCTGGTCACTGTCCCTTGCTGGAGGTACAACCTTTGGCCTGTCCTTGTCGTACAGATTATCACCAAGGGGCACAGGGTGGCAGAAGAACTCACCCAGGGCAGCCTGCCAAGAAATATAGTACACCCATTTGCGCAGCGTGAGTGCTTTCTCAGCAGTGTCATGATCAAGGACACACTGCATTCAAGGTGAGCGCTCATGTATGGGATGAAACCGCACAACCACACCCCGGGTGTGAGAGTGGGCCACTGCCTTTTGCACCTTGGCCACCCTTGGACAGCGTCTCTTGCAGGTCGCTACCACACAGGAACCAGCATTGCACAGGCAAGAGCAACTGCATGATGTCCAACAACATTCCCATCTTTAACAGCACAGCCGGCTTGTGCAACTTAACTCACTTTTTGGCTTGCCACCTGCAGCTTCTCCTCACCGTCCTGCTTGCCATCAGCATCAAATGTTCTCACCACTCCCACCTGATCATTGATGCAGCTTGGCATAACAAGCTTGCCAGACTGCAACTGGATGCCCTCGCTCAGAAACAAGCTCACTTTCACTCGCTTGTCCTGAAAGAATCTGCAGCAGCAGCAAGATCCACAGTGATAGATGTCCTGCAGCCCCTTATTGTATAAAGGGGCCGCAAGTCAAACTGCCACATTCTGCAACAGCTGCGTTTGCATGCAGGTCCTGACAGATGGACTGGTGGCGACTCTTGGCAAGTACGGGCCTTCTAACCATGCACAAGCTGGCAGCTCGTCTGCTGCTCTTGCTTGTGAACTGTCCCACCTTGCCAGTGTATGACGCAACAGTGCCAGCTCGCCAATGCTAAGTGTGCCATAGAAGCTGACTGTCGCTGCTTCTGCTTTGCTGATCAATTGCATGACAGTGTTATCTACCTCGCCTATTGCACTGCTTGCTGCTGTAGCGGTTTTCATGATGGCTTGGACGGTGCACAGGTGACGGAGGGTGATCTGCAAGCAATTTACTGAAATTCTGAAAAGCAATAACATCATCAAGGTTTGCTGTGTCCCTCCTGCTGATGAGCTTATAATCCTAGAACTACTGCAACAGCCAGAAACATCACACCTGGATGGTGGCCCCATGGCATGTCAGCGCATGTAACAGCGCACTTGCCAGAGCATATATGCCTTGCATGATCTCGATCTCGTCGTCCCATCAGTGCATAAAACAGTGCACCGCTAACATTTATGCAATCCTGATCTTCACTAAGTGGGGACCACGTGCTTGGCATTTTCACCCAGGTCAACGCAGGTCTTCTTCAGGTTTATCAACTTGCCTGGATCATGTCATCCAGCTTTGCAGAGCACAGAAGCTGATACTTGGCACCCATCACCATCAAGTCAAACAGCTTGTCCATACTGCACAGTAGCGCGTCTTAACAGACCAGCCTGCTGACCAGCGTAGTAGATTCCTTGCAGCATTGACATACCTTGATGCGCTGAGCCTCATAATGGACGAATGTGCCAGCTTGTCAAAGATCTTTCTTGTGCTTGTGAGAGAGTACATCTCTTGGGGGACAAACAACTTCTCTTCCATGAAACACTGATCAAACATTGTTCGCACGATGTCCTGTAAAACTTTGACGGCCTTGTCTGGCGCTATGCCTTGCACTTTCAATCGCTGTTCAAGTATGTATACCATTTCGCAGCCCAGGTTCACCACAACCCACGGCATTCCCAGAAGTGACATTTCTCTGCGGCCTTCTGCGTGTCAGTGAGCCTGTAATTATAACTGGAAGGTGGCGAAACTCGCGAAGGCGCCAACCCCCTATATGCTGTATTGAAGAGGACGTGGAATCTAATGAACTGCAGTTCATTAGATTCAACGTTAGTTTGGCATAGATGTTTAGTTTGCAGTCACAGGCAGGCCATGTGACATGACTGTCAGCCTTCACTGCGAGTCAGATAACTTCGACGACCACTGTCCTAGCACACTTCATAGCATAGAACAGGCCTCAACAGGCGCCTACCAGATAACACTGTTATGAGGTAAAGACCCCGCTACAGGACCTGGCAGCTTTATGCCTCAGGAGTCCTCTGCTGGTCCAGCAGGCATGACTCCAGTGCCGCTTGTAGCAAGCACTGGTGCTGACAGTGCTCCACAAACCAGCTCAGACATGGCTCGTCCCTGGCTGTTCGACAGCCGGTAGCAGCTGATGGTCAAAAGGTCACAAACAAGAGAGTACTTGAGACCACACTGTGCTGGCAGCACGCACTCAAGTGACAAGGACACAACAGCACACACTCAAGGACATGCCATGTCCTCGCGGAAAGGCCCAGGCCAACGCATCAATTGCCCCTGTGCAACTTGGCTAGGCCTGTAGGCCCAGGGCTAGCCTTGCCCCTGGTAGATTTGAATCAAGGGCGTTTAAACAGCTAGCAGCAACAAGCAACTTGCTGCATGGCTCAATTTCTTTCACAAGCTGTGTGGATGAAAAGTTATGTAATGCCATTGTGACACAGAGTCAGAGACCTCATACAAGTGTAAGATACCCAGTTGAGCCGAAGCGACTGCTAATCATGCGTTCTGCCAGCGATTATGCTGGGCTCAGCCCAGCATACGTCCGGGCAGGTGACCATGCACAGTGAACCATAGCGAGCACAGCAGATACAAGACAGTATTAGCACATGAAGCAGGACAGATGCTTTGTCATCCGAAGGCACATTGCTCTGGAAGCAAGTATGCCATGCTGGCAGCTTCCTGCCTGAATTGACTAACACGTCTCCAATCGGAGTCCATGCTTGCAAGCTGCTGACATGTGCATCTCAACCAACCAGTGCTGCCTGTCATTTGAGGTACCCAGGCTGAGATTGATTGAGGACAATTGATGGAGGCTGGTGTTGCGCACTTAGATCACCAGGAAAAGCTGGTAGCTGCACTGCAGAACAAAAAGCCGGTCCGACTGAGTTAGCATTAGCAGGCTTGTGACAATTGTTACACAACTGCACCACACGCTGGCTCCTACCCTGGAGGGCTCTACCACATGCATGAGTGGTGTCAAGGCAACACACTCTTACCAGCAGGTATGGCTGCACCCTTGGCAGCCTCCTCCCCGGATACTGTAAGGAGTCATCAACCGCGACCCTCGGTACAAGTTGATCAGCAACCCTGGAGCCAGAGCAGAACAGCTCCACCAATGCTCCTTCAATGACACCCAACATACCAGCCAGCTGACAGTGCTTCACCAGCCTTGTGGATGTTGCTAACACCTGGAGCCTGATGTCTGTGCTGTCCTCTGCCCCACGAATCTCACCAGCAGCAGCAGCAGCAGGCACCCATACCAACTCCTCCTCAGACAGCAGCAACTACAGATAATTGGACACACCACCCAGCTGAACACTTGGGGCGTGGCTGCTCACCAGCAGATGCTTGAAGTCTCCAAAGCACATGATGCGTGAGGCCAGACTGTTGATTGGTGCTTGGTGTCCTGCCTGCCACGCCAGTCACCTCCAGCACCTCATCCCCTTCCAACCCCAGCAGCATGAGGTGGTCGTCATCAACTGCCAACTGCGCCTGCTAACCATGCTGTAGCAGTGAGCTCATGATAGCAAAGTCAAGCTCCTCTGCCAGCTGCGCAGGTGTCTTTGACCTGATTAATGTCTGTTGTGACCTGTGGAGCTCAAATGTTTCAGGACAGGCGATCCAGCACTGCAGGATGACGACGAGGGGGTGACAGGCGGTCAGCTACATGAGAACTCGTCTGCCTCTCTATGGGTGCTGCTGCTGGACTGGTAGCTGCTGCTGCTGAGGCAGCTGTCTGCCCAAGCCGTTGAAAAACTGATATGCGGGTGGGGGTATCAGCAGCAGCCGATGCAGCATTAGGTGAAGGCTGCCTGCTGGGCTGCATGAGGGCATCATCGGAAGGGTTCGAGTCAGAGTAGTCCTGCTGGGGGCTAGCTGCCACTGCTGCTTCAATGCTGGGGGCACTGAGCTGCAACAAACCCCCCTTGTATGCGGTCATCTGCTGCCTGCAATGCGCCTGAGGTGAGAGCTGCCCGGCCATGTGAGCGCCACGCTGCCCTGTTGCCACATCTGCACTGGCTGAAAGTGTCACTGGCAAAGCATGCCCCGCCATGTCTGCGGTCCACTGTACAACATCACAATGCTGTTGTGCCGCGTGAGAAAGAGCAGGACTGCCTAACTGACTCTGCAGTTGACCCTGCTGCTTACCAACGCTACTGCTGTACTGTAGCTGCTGTGCTTGATGGCTGCTGTGTTGTGATATCTTGGGTAAGGCCTGATGCTCCAGTGCTGGCTGCTTGAGCACAATTTCCGCCTGGCGGCCATCATGCGGCTCAGCAATGGCAAACTCATCACTCAACATCTCCACAACAAACATTTTGAAGGTGGCAAAAAACTGCGCAGAAGGAGACAACAGCCAGTAGAGAGAAGGACAGCTGATTGTGACAGGTTCACACACAGAAGGCTGTCACAGCAGCTCTCATTGTGATTGATGCGCTTGGCCACTGCCAAAGGTGACATGAATTTGCTGATCGCACATCTGCTGGTGCAGCCCACTGGGCCTCAGCTGATGCAGGATGTGGAAAATGAAATCTGACAGATATCTTTGGCACGCAGTCAACAGCGGTCACATGCTGAACTCCAGCAGCCCATGTGGCATCGAAAGCTGCCTCACCTACACAGAACTGCGGCAAGGTCATCAAGTGCCTTGTCACGCCCCACTATGCATACCTTTAATGTGTACAGGTACAGCCCTTCAGCCAAATAGCCGCCTTCACTGCCGTCCTTCTTCACTGTGCCGGCAGCACTGAGTGCGATGCCACGACCCTGCCTTGCCGCTTTGCCGTCGTTGGCACTCATAATAGCCTGCTTCAGGCTGGCCTTGTAGCTCTGCAAGAGGCCCTGGAACCGGTGGCCTTGGATGAAATGGTCCCTATTCTTCTCCACTGAAGGTGACGTCCCAACCACATGCCCTGCTGCTAGCTCACCTGTTGTGTTCTGCTTTATCTGGTGGTACTGTGCAAACAAGGACTCCTCGTCAGCTGCAATGGGATCAAGCTCCACTGCTGCTGGTTTGGGCTGTGGTGCTGCTATCCTTGCGCGCTTAGCAGGAGGGGCAGGCTGTTTCTTGCCAGCAGTGGCCGCCGCCTTGTCAGGTGACGATGCCATGTTTGCAGCAACAGCAGCAGCACGCCGGATGCTGTGTGAGCTGTGCCTGTGCTGTGTGCTGCTGCCGGCAAAGTTTGTTCAGATACGCGGGATTGTCGCCAGTTGTGTTGCTGCCGCTTGGCTGCCTGCTGCCTGCTTTGCTGCTTGTGACCCTCTGACAGATGTTGCTGCTTGACCTTCTGTTGCCTCCTCTGTTGCTGCTGCCGCTGCTGACCATGCTGCTGCTCTTTTTCAGTTGGATGGTGGTTGACACTTGGGCCACCAGCAGCTTCCTGTTGTGCTGCGATCGGCTTCACCCCTGATGGTGGCAAACCACCCTCAACAGCTGCAACATCTGCACCGACTACAGGTGCTGCAGCAAGTTCATCAGTGCCGTCCCTGCTGTTGTTGTCATTGGCTTTGTTGGATGCAGATACCCCCGCTGTACTTTGCTGGGGCACCGCCAGCGCAGGCTTCTGCTTCTGCTGCTGCTGTTGCCGCTGCACTCTTGACTTGTCAGGTGCCACCTGTCCTGAAATATGTCCTGTTGCAGGTGGCTTTTTCAAGCCTGCTTCCTCTGCTGCCCTGTCAGCTGCTTGACCATCACCGCCTGCCTGTGGTGCAGGTTGAGCATGACTGCTTCTTTCAACTGCAACCTTGGAAGCGTCAACAGCTGCAACAATTGCAGGGTTTTGCGCCTCCAGCCCTGCCTTTTGCCCTGTGGTCGCTGACTGTAACTGTGGTGTGTGTGCACATGTTATTAAGCCTGCTGCCTGATGCTGGCAGCTGCTGCTGGAGCCACCCTCCTGTCCAACAAGCGCTTCGGCTGGCACTGCTGCACATTCTGATGTGTGTGTTGGTTGCAGCATTCGCATTGCTGCCGCTTGCTGTTGTGTGCCCCTTTCAGGATCAGCAAACTCATCAACAGCCAGCCTGATACGAATGTTGTTGCCGACTGCAGGCCGCCGGGCTGCTGCACTAATAGACTTCAATGCAGGCTTGGCAGCACTTGGCGCATGCAGCAGCAGCACGGCAGCAGCATCAGGAGCATGCTGTGTGGCAGTGCTGGCCACTGCAGGGCTGCAGCCAGGCATTTGTTGCTCTGCGTTACATTCAGGCATGGGTTGGACAATGGCTGCAGGCCCATCAGCAGCAACAGGTGCAGCAACAGCAGGGTCCTGGAGTGCAACAGCTTCTGTATGGGAGCTTGCTGGCTGTTTCCCTGCTACTGGTGCTGTGGTTTGCTGGGGCCTAGATTGTGCTGCATGGCCACCCAGTCGCTGTTTCTTCTTGCCTGCATCTGCTGTGTCAGCTGCAGCAGGACGTTTGGCCCTCTGCTGTGCTGCTGTATCTGGTGCTGCTGGTCTTGGTGCTGTTGAGTGGGGACTGCAGTTGCCTGCTGGCGCAGCCGCTGCTCGTGCCAGGGCCCCTTGCAATTTTGCAGCTGCCTGCGATCCACCAGCAAGGTTTGCGGTGTTCGCCCTCTGTTGCTGCTGGTGACTGCCTTGATCCCAATCCCTCATGAGTGAGAGCATGTGCTGCCGCAATTGACCGCTCACTGGCAGACGCAGCTTCATCAGAGCTGTGTGTAGCAAGCCCAGTAACTGCTTCAGCTCTGTTTCACCTAGGTCAGGTAGTACACCACTCAGCTGTTGCAGGTGCAGGTGCTGCTTCTGTTCTGAGAGCAGGGTGCTACAGCTACTGTTTTGCATTGTGGCTACGACTGGCTGCAGTGCTGATACTGGGCGCCCATGTGTCCTCAGCATGGTATGGACAGGCTGCAGCAGCGTGTGAGCGGACGTAAACCAGCACAGCCGGATCATAACAGCTGCAACCTGCATGACAGAAGAGACCCATGCCATGAGCTGTGCATCCAACTCAATCAGTGATACAAAGAGCAGATGCTGCATGTGCTGACTAAGCAGGCTGTCTACACATGTCAGCACAGAGAAGCTGATGACAGTGGCAGCACATATGTTTCATCAGCTGCAAGAGCAGTGACTCACAGCAAGCTGCTGCCTTGCCTGGGCCAGTTCTCACCTCCCTTGCAGACCTTGACACCAGATCATGACCTGCTGCTGCTTGCTGCTGCATTGTTTTCGAAGCTACATCCAAGCATTGCTCATCCATGGAGTCCTGCTGCTTGTCCATTGGAACAGATTCAAAATCCAGGAAAGAGTCTGCATCAGCACTGACTGCATTATCACCTGGTGCTGCTGCTGCTATGGTGTCTGCCAGTGGCAATTGGTTGAGCAAATGCTTGACTGTGATATTACTGATGCCATTCCTACCATCAGTGCATTCAATGCGCGTGGCTTCCAGATTGAGGTCACCTGCAAAAGTGTCCATGCCATTTCACATAAAAGCTGACATCAGCGATACAGCCAGCTGCACAGCTGCTCTCTTTGAAGCATCACAAGAGGCATGACGAGACGAAGCAACTCTACTTGGCAGAATCGTACGTAGCTTACAACACACAACACATGCGCGCGTGTTGTTGCTCACCCACCTGATCTGTGACAGGTTGGGTGGCTTCGAGTGACCTTCAGTAGACGAAGGCCACATGGTGTCCGAGCGGCAACATTTGCTCTCTTAAGAGGGTCTGTTTCCTTCTGAGCCTGCTTAAGGTTCGCTTCTTTAGCCCAGCAGAATGCCTGGAGAATGTTCTGAGCTTCTGCCTGCGTCACGAAGGCTAGTTGGACATTTGAACGTGTAGCCATATTGGCAATGGTGTAAGATGTCAAGTGCCTGACGCCTCTGGGATCACTAACCGGCAGGACCACAAGGGCAAGCCATTTACCGAGCCATTGCTAGCTGTGAGAAAAATCAAAAGCAATACCTTCTATTCAGTGATTCCAAATTACACCCAGCATGCGGTCTGGCCAATGTGTGAGACACAGTTGCGGGCATACTTACGGTCACCTGTGGTGCCAGGGCCGCTTCTGCAAATGACAGCTGTCATGGGCTGTGCAATCATCTGTTTTACGAGTGTCACCCTGCACATGCATTAGTCGACCGGGAGCCTGTCAGGAGGGGTCAAACATGGGCCTCAGTGGCGTGAAGTTTGCTGCTGTATTGTTAAGCAACCAGTTTGTTGGGTTGTTTTTCACAGTGGTAAAATTTATCTTGGATTTGCCTGAGCGCTTCCTGTTGCCATCGTCTCCAACAGGCTGCCTATTTCAAGTCCACCCTCCTCCCCAGTCCGCATGCATGCATGCAAAGCAGGGTTATCAGACCGTGGACAAGCACAAGCAAGCAGCTGCAACACGTGACGTACACCCTTGCCCTGGTCTTGCCAGTGGACCGCTATGTGCTACACTACATCATCTTTTCTGTCAACACCTCACACGATCTATTGTTTATGATTTCTGATTGCAAACAAACAACTGATTCTGTTGCTCACTTTCTGTTACCTTGATGGGGAACACCTCCGTGTCCGTCTGATACGTCGTGAAAACATGTTGCGAAGACATATGCCGTGGCTTTTCAGCTTGCACCGGACCCAAAATTTCTTTTACATTCAGCACACCACAAGTAGTCAACCAACAGCGTGAGTTGACCAGGCTTGAAGGCCATATAAAACGATGCAACTGTAACAAGTATACTGCTTGCCACCGGTCGATCCACAACATGGGTGCCTGGCCAGTACCTATGCGGTTGATCACCTTTGTCATGTGCATCATTTGCATGGTTGCATGTTCTTA